>JASPKP010008057.1:0-10000 GCA_030674155.1 Stramonita haemastoma | reverse complement strand
TGTATGTGTGTAAGTGCGTCTGTATGTGTTGTGTTGTGTTATTTTAATTTCTATTAAAGGGCTACTCAAAATTTTTCAGTTTGATAACATAAAGTATTTTTCATCCTTACGTGCGTGTTGTGTGTTGTGTGTGTGTGTGTGTGTGTGTGTGTGTGTGTGTGTGTGTGTGTGTGTGTGTGTGTGTGTGTGTGTGTGTGTGTGTGTCCTCAAGGGGCCAGCATGTTGAGGGCGGCGCCCATCTCCTCTCCCTCGCTGCTTTACCTTCCCTGACCCTAAAGAGGGCAGGTACCCATTTACAGCTGGGGGAACTGGGGGGACTGTTCTGAAGCCAAGGCGCGCAAACGGTCACCCATCCAATTGGTAACCACCCTCAATGCTGCTTAACCTTGGCTGGGGGAAAGTGAGCGCTCTGACCACTGAGCTATCCCGTCCCCATTACTTTTAGAGCTGTCTGAAATAACAGAATACATAATGCATTCCATACACATAAAGTGACATTCTTTACGTTAATCGTGAACTATTCCAAACGATGATTGTATATTATCAGATATTCATAACAAAACTATACCAAAAAATTTTTAATCGAGTCATTTTTAAAAAAGAAGGGGTCAGCATAGAGAAAAGAAGGGAGATAAAGAGAAGGGAGTTAACTGAGACAAAAGCAAGACGAGATCTTGAAATTACTGTTCAAAAAAAGAAAAGGAAAAATGTGTACAATGACATTCAACAGTGCAAAACAAAATCTGAGAATTGTGACTGCTAAACAATAGAATATAACACAAGTACAGCATCAGTTAAAGGCGAAGGTGCTCCCATAACGTCTCCGGTCACAGGGGAGCGAGATGTCAGATACATCAGCTTCTCCAGGAGTTAGCATGTTGAGAGCGGCGCCCATCTCTCTCTCTCTCTCTCTCTCTCTCTCTCTCTCTCTCTCTCTCTCTCTCTCTCTCTCTCTCTCTCTCTCTCTCTCTCTCTCTCTCTCTCTCTCTCTCTGTATATATATATATATATATATATATATATATATATATATATATATATATATATATCGCTGCTTTATTTTCTCTGTCTTTAAAGAGGGCAGGTACCCATTTACAGCTGGGTGAAATGGGGGACTGTAGTGAAACCAAGGAGCACGAACGGTCACTCGTCCAAGAGGGTAACCACACTCAACGCTGCTTAAGCTTAGCTTGCGGAGAGCAAATGCTCTGACCACTGATCTATCCCGTCCACACAGGCCATGATTACCAGACGCATTGTTTATGCGTTGTATGAAAAAAAAACCCTGTTCGTTTGTATTTTGAAAGTACATGTTCAGTTCTTTTTAAGGCCACGCTACAACAAAGTGTTCTCAGATTTTTTTTTAATGATTCCACAGCATAAATAATTTATATCCATGATAATAATGAATGTGTTCAAATAAAAGAGAGTTGAAAGGTTTAAAAAAAATGTGAAGTTGACTTGAAATGTAAGCGTTTGGCGGTGTGGAGCTTATGGCTTCTTTTGTAGTCTGCAGGTTTCTTTGTTGGTTGGTTTGTATGTATGCATGTTTGTTTTGGTATTTTTTATATATATATATATATATATTATATATATATATATATACACGTACACACATACACGCGCACGCACACACACACACGCACGCACGCACACATGCACGCACACACACTTAGACAACTTACTCAATGTACCATCTGGAAATAAAAAATATATAAAAATATAATTTAAAAAAAAATTAGACACCTACCTTTTCATTGCAACGTCGCAGGCGATAACTTCATAAAGCAAAGACCCCCATCATACACATACACACAGAGATTCTTGCTTTGGAATACCAGCCCTGCCACTCTCAGAAAGTGAAATGGAACCATGGTTTTATGAGTGTGATAAAGGGGTTTATTCCAACCCCCCCCCACCCCCCACCCCCACCCCGCCTCCACCCACTAAACCACCCTCTTCCCTCTCCACTCCACCTCACCCCCCACCCACCCCCTCCCAAATCTCCTTCCAGTGCCCATATCTGTTACCACCTCTCCTTTCTCCCTCTTCCCCATCCATACTAATAGGTATGCACCCAGAGAAATATATGTTGATCAGTTGTCGTTGGTTTTTTTGACAGGTCGGAGGTTGAGAGATTGCAATGTGTGGTAGACATACTGGAGTGGTCTGAACGTAGGCTACATCAGAACGTTCATAGTGTTTCCAGCTGTTTGGCAGGTGCAGGCATGGAATTTTTCATCGATCAATGAATCAATGAAGGAATGAATCAACGGATGAATGAAACAATACTTAATTAAGTAATTAATTCATTAATTAACAAGCAAGTCAAACAACCAGTTAATCAAAAAAATCAAATGACCAGCCATCATCGATAATGGATCGACCGATCAACCACTCACTCACTCACTCATTAACTCACTCACTCACTCACTCACTCATTATCTCACTCACCTACTTAACCAACCAACCAACCAACTAACCCCAAAACAACCCACCAACCAACCAACCAACCCAGCTGTAAATGAGCACCTGTCCTCTTCAGGGTCAGGGAAGGTAAAGCAGCGAGGGAGAGGAGATAGGCGCGGTGCCCCTAGAGAAGCTGAGGTCTCTGATGCCTCGCTCCTCTTCGACCACATAGGTTATGGGACACCTTTACGTTTTTTTATGCACGAACTTATGATCTCACGGTGATTCTAAGGTGTGATGAGTAAGAAAGAGTGCTTATTGTGGGTGACCCCAGGATGTTACTGTGAACTCTCAACAACAACAACAATGACAACAATGAGAACAACAACAAGTCCAGCGATCTATTACTCATGTGACTGCTCCTCCAACCTGGCTTATTTCTGTGGCTGTGGTTGTTGTTATTGTTGTTGTTGTTATCGCTGTTGTCTTTGTTGATGTTAAGTTATGTGTGTGTGTGGGGGGGGGGTTACTCCCCCCCCTCCCCCTACGATTGTCAGAAAATATTTGACGAGTTCAAAAGGACTAATGATGATAGCCCTTATTCGTGTGATCTGTTTCTTTAGTTGTGGTAGAGTAGTGTGCACGTGTGTGTATGTGTGTGTGTTTGTGTGTGCGTGCGTGCGTGCGTGTGTGCGTGTCTGTGTGTGTCTGTGTCTGTGTGTGTGTATGTGTGTGTGTGTGTGCGTGCGTGCGTGCGTGTGTGCGTGTCTGTGTGTGTCTGTGTCTGTGTGTGTGTTGTGTGTGTGTGTGTGTGTGCGTGTGTGTGTGTGTGTGTGTGTGTTGTGTGTGTGTGTGTGTGTGTGTGTGTGTGTGTGTGTGTGTGTGTGTGTGTGTGTGTGTGTGTGTGATGCTTTGTCAGTACGTCTGTTTGTCCGTCCACCTATCTGTCTGTTCGCATGTACATTTTTGCCTATCTGTTTCTGGTGTCTGTCAACAGCACACATGCCATGGACATGTGTCCGCACATTTGAGCACAGATATAAAACAACAAATCTTATATGTATATCGGTGAGTGTGCACAATCTCTTTGGTCTGAGCAAAAAAGGCCATCTGGTCGTAGGCACACGCGCGAGCACACGCGCGCGCACACGCGCGCTGGCGAGCGCATGCAGACACACACGCATGCACGCGCATGCATGCACACACGCAGGCACGCACACTCACACACACACACACACACACACACACACACACACACACACACACACACACACACACACACACACACACACACAGAACATATTGCGCGCATGTTAAATCCTGTTTCGCTTTTCGTAAGAGTACGCCATCGTGTGCCGGTAGGAACAGACGACAAGATTTACAAAAATGCATACACACGGGGACTGGATGTAAAAAAGCGCATGAGTGCTTATTCCACTATCCTCGATATAAAAGAATAAATAAATAAAATCAATCTAAAAAAAAAAACACGCATGCACGCGCGCAAGAGTGCACGCACACACGCGCGCACGCACGCACGCACACACACACACACACACACACACACACACACACACCACGCACGCACGCACGCACGCACGCACACCAAAACTCACGACCAACTCAATGTAGCGATAAAAAGTTTGGACTGAGGCATTATTTCCTTCAGGGGGGCAGTTGCTTTCCCACACACCTGGTGGTATTGTTGAGGAAAAAGAAAAAGGAAAGAAAGAAAGAAAGAAAGAAAGAAAAAAGAAAGAAAGAAAGAAAGAAAGAAAGAAAGAAAAAGAAAATTCTAATTCTGTTGTTGTTGTTGTTGTTGTTGTTGTTGTTGTTGTTGTTCTTCTTCTTCTTCTTCTTCTTCTTCTTCTTCTTCTTCTTCTTCTTCTTCTTCTTCTTCTTCTTCTTCTTCTTCAAATTATTTTTCAAATTCTTCTTTTTCAAATTTTTCTTCAAATTTTTCTGCTTCGCTTTCTTCTTCTTCTTCTTCTTCTTCTTCTTCTTCTTCTTCTTCTTCTTCTTCTTCTTCTTCTTCTTCTTCTCCTTCTTCTTCTTTGCATTGTTCTTTGCATTCTTCTTTGCATTCTTCTTCTTCTTCTTTGCATTCTTCTTCTTTGCATTCTTTTTCTTTGCATTCTTCTTCTTCTTTGCATTCTTCTTTTTTGCCTTCTTTTTTCAAATTCTTTTTCAAATTCTTCTTCTCCTTCTTCAAATTCTTCTTCTACTTTGCAATTCTTCTTCTTCTTTGCAATTCTTCTTTATTTTTTTTCTCTTTTTTCTCTGTATTTTGTCTCTCTTTTCTTTCTTTAACGCATACAACCATTTTTACCCCCCTCCGTAAGCCCCTCTCCCCCTCCCTTTTCTTTTTCTCTTCTCTCTTTTCTTTTTTTTTCGTCTTTTCTTCTTTCTTTTTTTTGGGGGGGTGAGGGGTGTAGGAGGAGGAGGAGGAGGGGGTGGCGATATTCCAGTTCTTTAGTTGTTGCTGAAGTCATTATTCATTGACGGTCATAGACACAAATCCCTCCAAACCCCTAGCAAGGGGTTTTTGCTTATGAAGAAGAATTGCCTGTAATATCGCTCTTTTGCAGTCAACCCCAATACCCTGGCCCCTTCAGAAGGCCGCACAAAAGCCCATTGGAGCGCTTGTCAAAGATTGTCAACAACTGATATGGAACCAAGGGAGAGCAGCAGTTTCTTTTCACCTGTGCACGCGCACGCGGTGATCTCACAATATCCTGTGCGTTTGATTTCCGATCCATAATTTTACTGTTCAATGGCGGGAAATAATAATGACGGCCATGTTCTTTTGAAGGCGGGTTACTTGTGCTGGTGGGCGATTGTTCGCTGTAGGGGAGGGCGGCGAGAAAAGAGCGAGAGAAAGATGACAATATCATTGTATTTATTTGTGCATTTGTTACACTGAATTTTCAGCCCTGAACCGGTGTTGTGTGGAGAGAGAAGAGAAGGGACCCCATTGATTGTGGTGGGAGGGGGTTGGTAAAGGAGGTGGGGAGGAACTCCCTATTGAGGGTCAAACTTGCGTCTAAATTTTCTTCTTTTCTTTTCCTTTCTTTTCTTTTTTTTTTCTTTTTATTCCTTCCCCCGCACACTCAGAAAAACGTATGCACCTGTGGAGGCTATAGAGTGTGTGTGAATGAGTGCGGCGCACACACGCTTGTTTGTTGGCAGAGGAGAGTGTGTTTTGTTATGTGGCAACAATGGCAGCGATTTCAGGTTTTTATGGGTTAGTTATTCCTTCTGTGGACGTCAGCAAAATGGACATGCCAGCACATGTGACTTGTTTTCCTTTTTTGAGAGCCAGAGCTGAGTGCAAGAGACGAGTGGTTTCTCATCTGTGGTGTTCCTAAATATGGTGGTGGTGGTGGTGGTTGTGGTTGGTGATGGTGGTGGTGGTGGTTGGTGATGGTGGTGGTGGTGTTGTTGGTGGTGGTGGTGGTTTGGGGTGGTGGTGGTGGTGGTGGTTGGTGGTGGTGGTGATGGTTGGTGATGGTGGTGGTGGTGGTGATGGTTGTGGTGGTTGGGTTGGTGGTGGTGGTGGTGGTGGATGGTGGGGGTGGTGGTGATGGTGTGGTGGGTGGTGTGGTGGTGGTGGATTGGTGTGGTGGTGGTGGTGGTGGTGGTGGTTGGTGGTGGTGGTGGTGGTGGTGGTGGTGGTGGTGGTGGTGGTGGTGGTTGGTGGTGGTGGTGGTGGTGGTGGTGGTGGTGGTGGTGGTTGTGTGGTGGTGGTGGTGGTGGTGTGGTGGTGGTGGTGGTTGGTGATGGTGGTGGTGGTGGTGGTGATGGTGTGGTGGTGGTGGTGATGGTGGTGGTGGTGGTGGTGGTGATGGTGGTGTGGGTGGTGGTGGTGTGTGGTGGTGGTGGTGTAGTGTGGTTGTGATGGTGGTGGTGGTGTTGTGTCAAGTCAAACCAAAGTGATATGTATTGAGGGTAAACGATTAAGTTTGCACAACTTTTTTTTTCATCCTTCCTCCCACAAAAAGAAAATCAAGAAAATTGACTTCTAAAACTTTCAAACCGCAAATATTAACCTATGTGACAAAAAATAAAAGAATGAGGATTATCTTTTAAACCAGACCACACAATACACATAAAACAAACTCAAGACAGTGTAGGGGGGGGGGGGGAGAGAGAGAGAGAGAGAGAGAGAGTGTGTGTGTGTGTGTGGTGTGTGTGTGTGTGGTGTGTGTGTGTGTGTGTGTGTGTGTTCGTGCTGTTGTTGTTGTTATTATTCTCAGGTCTGTTCACGCTCGGGGATGTTAGGCTTTAAGATTTTTTTTTCAAAAATTGTAAAAAAAATAATAAAATAAAAAATTAAAAGAGAAGAGAAAACAGAAACAGATTAAAGAAGAAAAACCAACTGGGGATAAAAAAAAAAAGTCATGTTGTATCTAAACCTGTGAATAACATGACCCCACTGCACTTGAAAGGTCAACCCCTACTAGCATGGAAACCTGCTAGACAGACAGCAGAGTGAAACCTCATTTTCCCCCCCTCTGACACTGCACCGGTCTAAATAATCAAATAAAATAAATTTTATGATTTATGAAATAAAAATCTACTGAAAGCAGTGCAACAATCTGACGTGTTTTTTTTCTGAACAAATCGAGTCTCTGTGTATTGATAATTTGATTCCAAGCAATTTATTAGTTAGGTGATTTTTAAGGGCCATTTGCAAAGTATGCTTGAATTGCATGCACCTTAGGTGACTTTTTTTTCCTTTATAAACTTGTTTACTTGTGTCTACAAGCCTTCTGGGCTTCTACGGCAGTAAAGGATGTTCTTATTCTTGTTCACACACGCGCGCGCGCGCGCGCGCGCACACACACACACACACACACACACACACACACACACACACACACACACACACACACACACACACACACACACACACAGAGTCAAGTCAAAGGGACACAAGACTTGTTTTACGTCCAGAGAGAGAGAGAACTCAAACTCGAACTCGAACTCGAAAACTTTATTCACAAAAAGGCCATTGGCCCATACATGAAGGGGGGTTGCCGAGCTGCTTAGTATTTTGGTGAGAGGGGAAAAAAACCGAAACAACCCAATAACAACAACAAAAGTTACTGTATAAAAAAGTCAGATACACAAATATGACCTACGACAACAATATATCTCTTATTCTGAAAGCTTTACACAAATATAAAGTGAGGCTACGCACAACCTCCGGCTGACTTGACGCCATGAGTAAACAGAGTCGAAAAGAATTAGGCTGCCAACTATATTTTACAGTGATGTAATTCTGCCTAACATCATCTAATACTGGACAGCACAGGTTATTATGTAAGCAAGCCCCAGAGAGAGAGAGAGAGAGAGAGAGAGAGAGAGAGAGAGAGAGAGAGAGAGAGAGAGAGAGAGAGAGAGAGAGAGAGAGAGAGTAAAAAGAAAGGGGGAAGATGTGCCTGCGTCTGAAAGAATTAGATATTCTGGTGTAAGGGAAGTAACTGCATATATACACTTTTCTTTTCTGCTGTCTGCTTGTCTCCCATACTACTGCTTGACTATTTACGTGGAAAATAATAGTAGAAAAAAAAGCCTCTTATGAATAAAGCAATGAAAAGGCCAACCATACAAAGATGAGACGTACATATGGAGAAATAAACGCCCTAAAGGATAATAAACACAGATAAACAAATAAATATATGAGTTAATTCATTCATACATTTGCGCTTAGGCGCACGAATACGCACGCGCGCGCGCGCACACACACACACACACACACACACACACACACACACACACAACACACACACACACACACAGGGGCATTTAGTGCATGTTGTGATTTTAAGAGGTCGTACTATTTCTTTCCGTTGGGTTCCCTCACACTGTGCTGTGGAATCAATTTCAATGAAAACGTTGACGGACTTGCAAAATATGGAGGGAAGTTTAGAAATGATTCTTGTGAAAGAAAATACTTCATTAACTCTGTATGAGGGACACAGCTTCATGCAAAATTTCGGAGAGAAAAAAATATGAGCGATTCTGGCCATCATCTTGATGATTTTTTGCACAAGTAATGTAGTAAATTTTCAAAGTATTGTAACTTTTGGAAAACAAAGTTTCCTGTTGCTATAATCGCAGAAATGTGTTATCCGTCATGTACAGATGTAAACTAAATGCATTCAGGACAAAACACTGGAAGAATGTAAACTGTGTTTGTGGTAATGAGTTACCAAATAGTCATATTCTTTTTCAGTGTGAACATTTTAAAATCATCGTCACCTGCTGTGTCTAGTTTATCACTGGATCGAGTTTTATCTGGACCTTCACTATTGTCGGGCATTGTTTTAGCGTGAATAAGAAGTCCAATCATTTTGCATTTCAGTATTATAGTTACTTTTGTTCCACAATGTTCTCTAACATTGTTTTTGCAGTTATTGTTTAATTATTGTTCTTGTTACTTTGGAATTTCAAGCGTGGTGCAGAGGTTGTCTTGAGTCCCTTTCAACTTTTTTTCTTTTTTTTCAGGGGGTGGGGGGTGGGGTGGGTGTGTTCTAAAATCACTAGATATGAATAGCCGTTTTACACGCGCGCGCGCCCGCACACACACACGCACGCACGCACACACACACACACACACACACACAACACACACACACACCATTCTCCGTGAGAAAAAGTCAACACATATCAGATCCCCAACACACACACACACACACCACCACCAACACATATCACCACCACCACCACAGAGGAAAGCAACACAAGGCCACACAGTCCAATGCAGTACAACGAATAATAACGCAGAACCGAAACATGGGTGAATAAAAGCGTTTGTTGTATAGCAAATCTCATGCTTGGAAATGGAAACTGTATTGCATAATACGATCACTTTAAAAGCAATGCACAATGCTACCAGAAATTGTGTTACTTTTTGTGATTATAAATCAACATTGACTGATAATGATACAAAAAAGAAACGTAAAAATCAATGATAACAACCGCCCAAGCGTGCATGCTTGTCCGAATAAATAACATCAGTGTTTAAAGGATAAAAACTCTTTTACAATATAATTCATGTGTGACAATGTTCCTTCAAAACACAGTGAAAAGTGGGATAGAAAACTAACTATTGAGATTGATTTAAAAAAAAAAAAAAAAAAAAAGGCTTCCTGCGTGTGTACAATATCTCTGACATCAAAATAAAATGAGTTCAAATAAGAATGACACACAGATGTCGGCAAAAAGTTACTTTAAAAGAAATGGGAGCGACAAACAGTAACCTTTGTAATGTTTGTAAATCAGAAACCAACAGGAGAAGACATGTTTTGGCAATGTGCAGTAGGTGGAGAATTCTGGCAAGCCCTGATAAACGTAATAAATGAGAAATGTTTACATGTTTCCATTCACACATATCAGAGCCATTATCCATACATATATAACACTGCGAGCCGTCGCTCTTTCTCTTTAAAAAAAATGTTTGAATGTGTTAATTTAAACATATCAGAGCCATTACCATACATACATAACACTGTGGACAGTACTCTAGGAGTATGGTGGGGGTAGATGTAGGGGGGAGGAGGTTTGGGGGGGAGGAGTATGGTGG
>JASPKP010008056.1:0-12011 GCA_030674155.1 Stramonita haemastoma | reverse complement strand
GTCATATCAAATAGTGCTGTGCTGTAGTTTACCGTTTTTTAAAAATTGTTATGCCCATTTCATATAGCTTTATGATACCGTTTGTGGGGCTCTACCGTTCTTTATTTTTGGGTTTTTGAGGTAGTTTGATTATCAAAAGAATGGGAAATCTTGGTAGGCTAAGGTATTTGGAAATGTAAATTAACTGAAACGTGGCCAATAAAAATCACGTGACGAGCAGCAACGATACATTCATGGGTGAATTTTGCACAGCTTTTCCCTTTTAAATGACATCATCTTGTGTTTTAAATCTTAAATTTTTAACCAAATTTTCGCTTTTGTTTAATTCACCCAGTTTACAAATTGGGCACAGAGCTTACAGATCACCTGCTGAGAAGTCATTTTTAAGACATTAAAAATTTAACAGAGTGGGGTCCTTGTTTGCTCAGGTTTGTCTGATGAAATTTTTTTATCATGTTTGGTGTGATAACAATAAGTTTCCCCCTTGACATCTAAGTCTGTGCAGTGTAATCATAGAGGGCGGAAACTACAAGATGCTAGATTATAAATGCAGTCATTTGATTGCTGAAGATTTCATGACAGAGACAGTTGAGTTATATAAATATAAATTGCAAATTAAAATTTAAGCAGTGAAAAGTGTTTAGGCCTACTCAGCTACAGGTTAGAGCAATTTTTTTCAAGGAACATTGGACAAGTTTTAAGTACTAAAACAAAATCATTTCAATAAAGATCATTATTTGAAGCTGTTTTGATAAAGGCAAGAGAAAGGGAATGTAATTCTTTCATTGTTTTTAAATCTCTGTTTAAGCCCTGTTTGATTAATACATTCAGTGTCTGCTAATGTGCTATGCGAATAAGTAATATTTGTTTGGAATGAACGCAAGTTATCCAAATGAACTAGATGAAACGGGGCTGGATCAGTCAATGTCAAATGCTTCTCACTTCTCAGTACACACACAATGGCACACATACTTAATGCAAAAACGATTTTTGTCCTGTTTTGTTTTGAACGCTCCTGTTTCTCTGCCGTTTCCTTCAAGTATCATTCACATAGAGTTTATTGAGGCTAATCCCCTAAGAATCTCAGAGTGACAAGAAGGGTTTCTTTTGTTTTACATCTCCAGTCATGCAACTATAGATCTTATTCTTAGTGTTTTCCTCTTGCCATCATTTGATTATATTACATTATAGTTGATACGTTTGTAAGGAAGGTGAAGTGAGATTGTCGACAATCTCATACTTCATAATTCATGTCAGTATTGACAGTTCAGGCAGACATGGAAACATGAAGTGATGAACATGTAATCTAAATCACTTAATCAGTCAAAATGAGTCATGGAATGATGGAGTTGTACTTATAGTGCAGATTATAAATTAAAGCTGATGAATAAGCCTTAAGAAAATAAGATTGGATGGCATTGTTTGAACAGTGCATCTATTGTTTGTGCTCTTAATTCCAGTGGGTAGAAGTACCAGAATAAAACTATTGACAATGTCAATATTGTCCAACAGACACTTCTAAGACAATTTGAAAATTAAAGCACTAGTGAAATTCCTGAAATGGGTTTTTGACCTTCCCCAAGTAACTCCATTTACTGCAGATTGCTTTTTGACAGATCATGATAAACTGAGCTTGTCAAAAGTTCAGACAGTGATGTTACTTGCATTACAGTTTACACTTTACAGTATGACTATGAGTGTGACACTTGCAAGTTGCATGGTGGTCTTGTACAATATACAAGTATAGCTTTTGAGGTGTTATATATTTTTTCCTTTATTTCTTCATGTCTTTACTTTGTTCTAAAGTGCCGATAATCTTAAAACTGCTTTAAATAGTTTATACATTTTCAGGCCTATGCTTGTCAAACTGTGATGTACAGGGACACATGCAAGACCCCCCATTTCAAACCACAAGACTGTGCATTTGAACTAAGTGCAGTACTGATTTTTTAAATCAAGATTAAGATTCTACACTATGCAAGTCATATTTGTTAGAACCAGAGAAATTTGGAGCCCAAAGTTTATTTAATTTTATATTGAATTTTTCACCCAAATGCAACATTTTAGTAACCAACTCTGGAGATAATTCATTTATCACTATTTTAATTATAAAAAAAAAAAATTATCGTTTATTGCCCTCATCATGATCATGTGATGTTGCTTAAATAATTATTTTCTTTTTGTCTCTTTTCTTCTTGAGTTACTTCTTCTTGAGTTTTGATTATAAATTGAATTTACTCTTTAGTTTCAACTTATTTTGATCATTCTGCACCAGACAAGCATGTTTGGGGATTTTTTTTGGGTAACAATGGACATCATGTTCAAGATGTTGCCTTTTGTGTTGTTTTCAGCTGAAGGAAGAAGTGTCCAAATGTTTTGGGTCGCCCCTGGAACAGCTGTGTCTGATCTTTGCGGGCAAGATCCTGAAGGACGGGGAGACTCTGGAGCAGCACGGCATCAAAGATGGACTGGTTGTCCACCTCGTCATCAAGACCAACCGGGTCAGTGCCAGGCTCCATTGTTTTCTTTACCCCTCTTTCTTCTGGCCGACTTTTGTTTTTCATTTGTTATCATCCTCCTTCATGAATCTTTTTAAAACCTCTCTGTCTCTCTCTCTGTCTCTCTCTCTCTCTCTGAGTCTCTCTCTTGTGTGGTACATCTTGTGAAGTAAGTGTATAATATATTTGAAGGTACTGCCTTGTCTGCTGATTAGACAGGCTGAAAAGTATACTTTCAATAATAACATTGTCTCCCGGTTTTTGGTCTGCTTTAGAGAGATAAAAGAATGTGTCTTCAAATTGTTTTTTTTTGGTGTTAATTGTGGATTTACATGACCACTTTAATGTGCTACTGTTTCTACACATCTGTCAAAGACAGTCTTTCCAAAGTTTCCTCAGTTACATACCCAGAGCCTTGGGTTTTTACAGAGAAGTATCAGTGTTATTGTCACTATGTCAGGCTGCCACGAGGCCACAAGTCTGGTGATGCCCTGCACTGCTGCAGGGTCATTTGGGTTTTGAGTGCTGCCTGTTAAATCTAATTTCGATTAAGGATTTTAAGATCACTTAAATGTCTGTTGGATGCTGGCAGTTGTTTTCATGTAGAACATTTCATTATGTTTGAATCAACAGAACATCTGAAATGTCATTAGTATAACTGCCTTTCAGGATTTAAAGGCTAACTAAATTACAGAATGTCAGTGTGGACATGTTGTGTCTAGTTAAATGAATATATCCTAGGCTAGCTTTTTTGTTTTGTTTTTGCTTTTTGTTTTTGCTTTTTACCTGTTTTCCCATGTATTTTGAAAGATGTTTTTTTAATTTTCAGCGTGCTGCGGCACCACCTGCTGCTGCCTCCCCAGCAGCGGTAAGTGTTGTACAGTAGAGCTTAGAGTGTGGTACAGTCCATCAGTATTAATACACGAGTACATTCGTGTCATTATCATTATTTAGTCGTTGTATACACTTTTGTATAGGAAGCAGAATGGCAATGTTGTTAAGAACATCATTCATCAAGCTTATGATGTGGTCCATTAAAAGGTATAAAAAAACCCTAAACAAATCGATAAATGTTTCCCATAACCTATGTGGTGATAGGGGAGTGAGATATCAGAGACCTCAGCTTCTCCAGGGGCCAGCATATTGAGGGTGGTGCCTATCTTCTCTCCCTTGCTGCTTAACCTTCCCTCACCCTAAAGAGGCTGGACCCATTTACTGGTGGGTGAACAGGGGGACTGTACTGAAACCAAGGCATGCAAACGGTCACCCATCCAGTTGGTAACCATGCTCATTGCTTACTTCGGAAAATTTTCAGGGTGGGGCAGTCTAGGGATAGATAGATTCATTCCTTCAATTCTATCATATTACATGTTTTGAGAGTTTGAAAAATGACATGACATAGCACTTGAAATATGACATGACATGACACTGATCACTAATGGTGTTGTGAATATAGCCAGGTGATACAGAGACATCATCTGTCTGTATAACATTAACTTGTATAATATTTTCCCGCTTGAAATTTGTTTGCTAGTAATGGAAGGATATTTTTCAGAAATATTTTTCACAAGTATTTTAAAAGATTACTTCATTAATGAATTTTTTTTTAAAGAAATATTTTCTGCCAGTCTCAAAATTACTTCATTGATATTTTGGCAATTTTTTAAAATTTTTTATCAAGTATAATAAAAAATCAAAACTGAACATTTTTTAAAATAAAATTTGGAAAACTTGTTTTCTTTTAAAAACAGACTTCACACTGGATGTAAAAAAGCACATGAATGTTTATTCCATTATCCTCGATATAAAAGAAAAAAAAAAAAAAAAAAAAAAGATAAATGAACATTGGTTTATGATTGTGCATTCAGTATTCTCAAAGTCCTACATAGTTATTAATTTAAAAATACAGAAGTTTTGGAAAAAACAACAACAACCCAGTAAGATAAAGGTGCAGAGTTGTGACCAATGTGGTGTGACTGGTGTGTGTGCAGGACCCGTCAGCAGGGAGTCAGCCCAGCCCCACCCAGCCCTCCATGGGGATGGGGTCAGGCATGGGGTCTGGCATGGGGTCTGGTATGGGGGAACTGTTTGGAATGAGCGGCATGGGACTGGGGACCGGCTCCTTCCAGGACATGCAGTCTCGCATGCAGAGAGAGGTCAGTGTCTCTAGCTGCAGTTTGATTTTTTTTTGTTTTGTTTTTTTGTGTGCACTTCTGTGACATTCCTGTCCTCTTTATTTCCATGCTGCGCGTTCCAATCTCTCCACTCCAGCCCTATCAAAGCTTGTTATATCGTACTCTGCCAGAACTGCTTTTGTTTATTTTTTTCTTCTACCGGTGCTGTTGTCTCTCAAGGTGTGGATATGAGTAGCAGAAAAGTCTAGTGCTTAGAACATAACGCTGGTGACCTGATTGAAATCTAAGAGTGTGGGATCTAGTTCTTGCAGAGATGCTCAATTGAGGGCATTTTTTTCCCATAGAATCAACATTGGATGCCACTCCATTGCCCGGCAAGTCCTTTGAAAGAGACATAGAACTGAGGTTGGTAATGTGAATGCATACAGAACATCTTGTGGACAAGTTGAAAACAAGTCCAGTTTTTGGAAGAGTAGGTGAGCCATGGCCGGTGATACGGATGACTTGAACATGCTCAGTGTGTCATCTGTATCCTGGAGAGGGATGGGTACTGCCAGGGTGAACTGACCCAATGCACATTGCCTGCAAGTTGGATGTAGTGCCTTCATGGCTCTTCAGATTTTCTCACCTAGTGTACCACATGATTGTTTTACAAGGCAGTGTATATTCCACATGGTGAATTGTATTTGTGTGTGTGTGTGTGTGTGTGTGTGTGTGTGTGTGTGTGTGTGCATGCGTGCGTGTTTGTGCAGCTGATGAACAATCCAGAAATGCTGCGGCAGATGATGGAGAACCCGTTTGTGCAGCAGATGATGTCCAACCCCGACATCATGCGACAACTCATCATGAGCAACCCTCAGATGAGGGAGGTCATGGAGGTCAGCATGCATGCTAATGAATAGGAAGAGAAGGGGGGTGGGGAGGGGGGGGGTTGAGTGGGAAGATGCCTCAGTTTGTTAACCCTTTCGCTGTTATCATATTTTGCTCAGGCACATGCTGGACAAAACAAACACGCACGCACGCACGCACGCACGCACACACGCACACACACACACACACACACACACACACACACACACACACACACACAACAAAACTGCGATAGTCACACCTCTACTCAAAAAGCACGACCTTGATCCTAACATCCTGAAGAACTATAGACCTGTTTCTAATCTGCCTTTTATCTCTAAAGTCCTTGAAAAACTTGTTCTGAAACAACTAAATAGCCATCTTCTTTCAAATAATCTCCTCCCCCCATTCCAGTCTGCCTACCGCATCAACCACAGCACCGAAACCACCCTAGTCCACACCTTAAACACGCTTCTACATGCTTCTGACTCAGGGAAAATCTCCCTTCTCACTCTTCTCAACTTATCTGCAGCATTTGACACTATAGACCATTCAATTCTTCTCTCCCGTCTCCAAAACACTTTCGGTATTAAAGGCACTGCCCTCACCTGGTTTAGTTCGTACCTGACAAACCGATTCCAAACTGTGGCAGTAAACAAGATTCATTCCACACCAACCAAACTAGAATGCTGAGTCCCTCAAGGATCTGTTCTAGGCCCTGTTCTCTTTACTCTCTATACTGCTCCCCTGTCACATGTTATTAACCGTCATCAGATCAACCATCACTTTTATGCAGACGACTCTCAGATTCTAAGCAGTGATACACCTGAAAATCTGCCTTCTCTCGACAAATATGTCCAACTGCCTTCAAGATATCCAAAACTGGATGATACAGAACAAATTACAATTAAACGCAGATAAAACTGAATCCATGCTTGTAGGGACCAAACACAAACTGTCTTTTATCACAACAACTTCAGTAGAATTCGGCAATACATCAGTCCCTCTATCCAGTGCTGTAAAGTATCTAGGAGTCGTTATTGACAACACACTCTCCATGCAAAAATTCATCACCCAGACCTGTCAGTCATGCTACTATCAACTACGGCGTATTAGTGCAATTCAAAAGTACCTGTCCACTGATGCTACATCCAAACTAGTCACTTCTCTTATTCTTTCACGTCTGGACTATTGCAATTCTCTTCTGGCTGGTCTGCCAGCATCATCTATCCACTCCCTCCAATGTATACAAAACTCTGCAGCTCGACTGGTCCTCAGAAAGAAAAAATCTGAGCACATTACTCCTCTCTTGCAATCTCTCCACTGGCTGCCTGTACCACAGAGAGTAAACTATAAGATCAGTACTCTCTGTTATAAATGTCTCCACAAAACAGCACCCTCTTACCTCTGTGAATGTCTTCACGTGTACACACCTTCTCGTTCCCTCCGCTCGGCTGCAGATACCTTATCCTTAAAGATACCTAGATTCAACCTATCTACCGTTGGCCGCCGCTCTTTCTCTATTTCTGGTCCATCAATCTGGAATGACCTCCCTCTCTCCCTTCGGCAAAAGCCTACATATGACACTTTTAAATCCAACCTCAAGACACACTTGTTTCAAACCTAAGATTTTTGCCTTCTGTTTTCATTTCCTATTTGTCCCTGCCTTCAACATTTGAAATTCCCTTCACCCTGCCTAAATGTATAGCCTTGATAAGTGTGTGTGTGTGTGTGTGTGTGTGTGTGTGTGTGTGTGCCCCCGCGCGCTCGCGCGCGAGTGTGCTTTCGAATTTGCTAGAATTATTCATTGTCATTGGTTGCTTGTTTGTTGTGAGGTTGAGTGCAAGCGCTTTGATTTGTTTTTACAAGATATAGCGCTATGTAAATTCCATGTATTATTATAAAACAGAGAGAGCGCTGAATCATGACGAACAGCGATCATCAACTGAGCATTGCTAGTGGTGGTTTCTATGACGAATGCTGTTCGTCAACAGTGCAGTAAAGAGGTTAAGGTGGATGTCTGCTGTAAAGGAGGACATTCAGTCATGTAGGGATTTTAAAAATTCTTTTATAGCATTCTGTTAGTTTTTTATGAGGACATCTAAAAAGCTGTAGCTAGGTTTTAAAGTTTTTTTGTTTGTTTTGGATTGAAGGGTATGTTTTCATTTTCTTTTTAAGGGGATAGGGATGGGCTCAGCAGAAAATAAATAAGAACAAGTGCAACTTTGTCTTTTGTTTATTTCTTCATTTTATGTCATCAGTTTTTTGGTTGATTTTTTGAATAGTTGCATATACAAGCTATCTATATATACTGTGCAACCTGTTAAAAAGTGTATACAAAATATTCAGCAATGTCATGTATGGTCTTTGGTGTCGTCTGTTTCAGAGAAATCCAGAAATCACGCACATGCTGAATAACCCAGAAGTGATGCGACAGGTAAGGCTGGACAGATTGCCTCCCTTGATTCATACAGACTGGTGGTTACATTAGACTTGCTTGTTCACTGTTGTCTTCTGTAAAACTGTTTGTAGAAATTTGTATTGCCTCCTGTTTGTCATGATTCTGCATAAACTCTGATTTGTCATTAGTGAGGCTTTTATGCGTATGACCAGTTTTCCCTCCATTAATGGAAACTACAAGCTGTTTTACTAAGAGCTTGTTATGAAGGTAATTTGAATATTTGAAGGTAAAACTGTATTTCAGTATGGACCTTGGTGTGTTGCATGCTGAATACATCAGTCATGGACAAGGCTTTTGGCCTGGGCCAAAGCAAGGATGGGAAAACCAACTGAACTGATGAAACCAGGGTGGAGTGAAAGGAGGATGAAAAGCGCAGATATGTCCTGAAAGACAGATTGGGAGAAAAGAAGAAAGAACAGACAGACTTAGACAGCTGATGTAATGCTTGCATGCATAATCACACACAGACACACATCTCATACACACACACACACACACACACACACACACACACACACACACACACACACACACACACACACACACACACACACATACACACACACACACACACACACACACACACACACACACACACACACACACACACACACACACACGGGGGACGGGATAGCATGATGGTCAGAACATTGCACTCGCAATTTGACGACCTGAGTTCGACTCCCATTCGAGGGTTTTTTCCCCTGTAGTTAACATCAGTGCTGACTCCACTCTCCCCAAAAGTTTTTCGGATGAGACTGTAAAACCGAGGCTTCGCATGCGAACACACGCAGAACATCTTGTGCACATGTTAAATCCTGTCTTGCTTTTCGTAAGAGTAGGTAATTGTGTGCCGGTGGGAACAGATGACAATATTTGCAAAACTGCTTACACATGAGGACTGGATGAAAAAAAGCACATGAGTGCTTATTCTATTATCCTCGATATAAAAGAATAAAATAAAATAAATAAAAACACACGCACACACACACTCACACCCCCCCCCTTTTTTTCAATTTTGAAAGGTCATTCATACATAATTTACAGTTCGTTTTTACACACACAGAAAGAAGTATGACGAGTAGAGAAGGATCTTAAAAAAGCAATGCTCTTTGCAGACAATGGAGTTGGCACGTAACCCGGCCATGATGCAGGAACTGATGAGATCCCAGGACCGAGCGATGAGTAACCTAGAGGTAAGGTCTCTCTGCCTATCTCACCACTTCAGGTTTGGCTGTATGTAAGCTGTGAATGCTTGTGTGTGCATACAGTCTTGTGCTGGCAGTGCTGTGTAGAGAATGCTTTGTATGCAAGTGCATATGGATCAGTAGGGGTTTTGAAGTTAATTTAAAAGAAAGTTAAGTTGGGGTTTTTTTTTTTTTTGGTATTTGTGTACATGTCCATTGGTTTTTATTTGATTTAAGTTAAATGAATGTGTTTTGCAAACTGTTGGTTTAAAAGAAAAAAGTCTAAAGGAAGTTGAGAAAGACCAGCTCATGATATTTTCATTGTTTTAGCCCATCATTCCAAGCTTTGCAGAAATTGTTAAAGATGACACATCACTTAATATCAGTACAGAAAAAGCATTGAAGTGTTACCCATGGTAAAGCAATGTTATTGTATCTAGTACTATAGTATGAATCCATTTGCTGCTTACATGTTTTGCTAAAGTGTATGCTGAAATCTGTCTCACAAAAAGAAAAAAAAATCATGCCTATGATTTTAATTTGTCAGTATTCCCTAAAGTACTAAAGATAATTACACAAAGTTTTATAAATGGAAAAAAAAAAAGATTGTTTGTAGCAGTGCTGTTTTCAAAGGATGAGCCTACTTGTCACACAAAGGTTAATGGGACGGGATAGCCTGATTAACTGGTTAAGTGATGCGCTTCTGATCTGCTGACACAGGTTCAAATCTCGATCAAGAGGATTTTTTCCTCTGGAGTGCTGACTCCACTTCCCTCAAAAAGTCCTTTGGATGAGACTATAAACCGAGGTCCCTTGTGTGAATGCATGCAGAACATCTTGTGCACACGTTAAAACCCATTTTGCTATTTGGAAGTGTAGGCCATTGTGTGCTGGTGGTGGGAACTGTTGACAAAATTTAGAAAACTGTATACACACGTGGATTGGATGTAAAAAAGCACAGGAGTGCTTATTCTGTTATCCTCTAGATAAAAGATTTTAAACAATTTTTTTTAAAGGTCTTAGGACAAACATGGGTTATTACTTTTTGAACTTGGATCAAAATCAGGATTGTTTGCATCAACTTCATGAAGGTTGATGTTGTCAAGATCAAATTCTTCCCAACTGTCGGAATTTTGAAGAATGTAATCCCGTGCTTGTTGAAGTGTAAGCATTTGTCTGCATCTGTTCATGACTTAAAAAACAGTTTTGAAACTTCGAAGTACAACTTTTATGAATTCTTGGGTTAGATTATGCAATCATGACATTACATTGCCCTCTCTGTGAATGTGCAGAGTTTACCCGGAGGATTCAATGCGCTTCAGCGGATGTACCGAGACATTCAGGAGCCGATGATGAATGCCGCTCAGGACAGCTTGGGGTCCAATCCTTTTGCCTCCCTTCTCGGCTCTGGCTCAGGTGGGTTGTCTCCCCTCCTCCATCAGTGCCTGGCATGACTGTCAAGGGAATTTATGCTTGTGTTTGATTTGTTTCCATGTTTGGTACTGTAAAATGTTAAAACTGGTGAATGCAGGATTTTTATGAAGATATTTTTTTTTGGTAAACATTTGTTGGTCAGCATCTTTCTGTGAGCAAGTCCCTGTACATATTCTGGGTGACCCCTGAGGTGGTAGGGGGGGAACTCCCCTAACAACAACAACAATATTGCAGAAGTAAGCAAACTAAAACTGATGCTAATCAATATTGACAAACCACAGGCACAGGCACGGCCCAGCAAGGGAGAGAGAACACGGAACCACTGCCCAACCCTTGGTCTCCAGGCAGCGGGACAACTGGAACCAGCTCCACCACCACCACCAACACCACCACCTCTTCCACCTCCCCCACCACCAACCCCACTACTGCCTCCTCTGCCTCCAGCTTTACACAGGGACTCCTGGGATCTCAAGGTGAGTGAGGATCTGCCCTCAGTATATTTTGCTGCCTTAGTATATTTTGGCATTTTCATATGAATGTTCTCCTGAGCTGCTCTGAAGTGGGCATGTGTTGGTTGACTGAGGCCAGTGGGTAGACCTCCTGCAGAGTTGCAGCCACAGGGGAAGACCAGACACCACGCATCCTTCCCAACTGAAGGTGACAGGATAGCTCAGTGGTCAGAGCGCTTGCTTTCCCAAAGCTAGGGTTAAGCAGCACGGAGCGTGGTCACCAATAGGATGGGTGACTGTTTACGTGCCTTGGCTTCAGTACAGTCCCCCAGTTCACCCAGCTGTAAATGGGTACCTGCCCTCTTTAGGGTCAGGGAAGGTAAAGCAGCGAGGGAGAGGAGATGGGCGCTGTCCTCAATATGCTGGCCCCTAGAGAAGCTGAGGTCTCTGATGCCTTGCTCCCCTATGATCACACAGGTTATGGGACACCTTTACCTTTTACCTTTATTAAACTGATGCGTTATTCTCATTATTAGCACTCTGGATATGAATTACTGTGAAGATTCTAATCTCTTAGAAAGAAAGGTCAGGTCACTTTGATTTGAGTTGGGTTTTTTTTTAAGTAGAAAGGCAAAAAGTATGTGCGTTTTTATCATAATATTGATTATTATTTAATACATGGAGTCTGTGCTACAGTATTTTGCTGCGGGAGTTGAAAGCGTATGCTAAAATGAACTCACAAAAAAAAATGCTATATAGTTTTTTGTATTATACAACAAAAGTGAGGTGCAAGAAATTCAAAATTACATCTCAAAATGAACTCCCAACACCCTTTTCAAGATCCAACATTGGCACACAACCACCCACAGATGGTGGAAGGGGCTGGTGTTTTTGGCAGTGCCTGCTTTTGGTTAACCCTTTTGCGTTCAGATTCTTTGAACACAAACTGCCCCTAGATTTCGCATTCCATCACGAAATCAGGTCAGGCACACATGCTT
>JASPKP010008055.1:5000-7500 GCA_030674155.1 Stramonita haemastoma | reverse complement strand
AATACTAACAAAAAAAGTTCAACTTATGATTAAAAAAAAAGGAGATAGGTATACATTCAACAAACACATATTCGCCACTGGATACACTGATAGTTATTTAAATAAAAGAGATATATATGTATTCAACAAACACTTAATCCCTAACTGACCCGAACACTAGTGTCAAGATAGATGCACTGGTTATGATAAATCAAATACATTAGAATTAAGAGGAGACAGCAGAGAAGAGATCAATCCAAACAACAACAGCAAAAGATATATTATATCAAACTATTTCACAAACCTTTCTGGTTTTTAAACAATATTCTGAAGAAAAGGGGAGAAAAAAAAACAACAACTAACAATTAAAACCTAACAGCAAAAAAAAACATTTCAGAAATCAACAACATTATGATGTAATGCCCAAACATAATGTTTTTCAAGTCGTGTTCAAGAATCATGAATATCTCTATCTATTTATCTATTTATCTATTTATCTATCTATCTATCTATCTTTCTTTCTTTCTATCTATCTATCTATCTATCTATCTATCTATCTATCTATCTATCTATCTATCTATCTATCTATCTAGCGTGTGGTGTGTGTGTGTGTGTGTGTGTGTGTGTGTGTGTGTGTGTGTGTGTGTGTGTCGGTCGGTCGGTCGGTCGGTCGGTCTCTCTCTCTCTCTCTCTCTCTCTCTCTCTCTCTCTCTCTCTCTTCTCTCTCTCTCTCTCTCTCTCTCTCTCTCTCTCTCTCTCTCTCCCTCTGCCCCTTTCTCTCTGTCTCTGTCTCTCTCTTTCTCTTTCTGCCTCTCTCTGTCTCTCTGTCCCCTCCCCTCCTCTCTCTCTTAAAGTTTCGAGTTTAGAATTTTTCGCTGTCTCTTTGTCTCTCTGTCTCCCTCTTTCTCTCTCTCCCTCCCTTCCTCCTCCCCCCCCTCTCTCTCTGTCTCTCTCTCTGTCTCTCTCTCTGTCTGTCTGTCTGTCTGTCTGTCTGTCTCTCTCTCTCTCTCTCTCTCTCTCTCTTCTCTCTCTCTCTCTCTGTCTGTCTGTCTGTCTGTCTGTCTCATTCTCTCTGTCTGTCTGTCTGTCTCATTCTCTCTCTCTTCTCTCTCTCTCTCTGTCTGTCTGTCTGTCTGTCTGTCTGTCTGTCTGTCTGTCTGTCTGTCTGTCTGTCTTTCACTCGTTGTCTCATTTTGTGTATCTCTGTTTCTCTCTGTGTGTGTCTCCTTCTCTCTCACTGGCTGTCCTTAGCTCTCTCTACCCCTCTCTCTCTCTTATCACACACACACACACACACACACACACACAACACACACACACACACACACACACACACACACACACACACACACATATCATAGTCGGTTAATGATCCTTTTTTTTTTTTTTTTTTCTTTTTTTTTTACAAAACCACGTCTGATCTAAATCCTACACACACACAGGGCGTAGCTTTTAATCTTCTTTCGTGAAATTGCATTTTACCTTCTTCGCATGTTTTACAAACCTCCTCCTTTTTCATGATTAAAGACAAGACCTTGCACATCCCTTCCCCCTCCCCCCTCCCCCCCCCCCCCCCCCTCCCCACTTTTTTTTTCTTTTGGCTGTGGCGATGATTTAATATTTTGAGGACATAAAGTTTCAAAGGAAACGCACATCAAACATACTATGCGATGGAGGCAAGGTAACGCACGGAACCCCATTCCCTAAAGAGATGATTTTTTCTTCTTTGTTGTGGAATGAGTGTGTATGTGACTCATCGCTCCAACATTAATGACATTGAACGAGGATTTATGAACACCGGGGGTGGGGGGGGGGGGGGAAGGTGGAGGCTGGGGGTTGTATTTACCCCCAAAAAGGGCATATCCGCTTTTACTACTATCTTAGAATTGCCAGTTTCTGATGTTCAATGAATTTTCATGCAAAAATGGAAAAGGCAGCTTTTATTATGAATATTGCATGTAGTAGTTCATCCGTCAGTCTCGGAGGTGACTATAGAGTTGAGTTCTAAGGCTCTTGTTCAGGGTGTTCTGTTAGGCTGGCAAGCTCCTGTTCTGATCCTGCTAGTCCGTCAATGTCGTCTGCGAAGCGGAGGTTTGTGATCGTTCTGTCACCGATGCTGACTGATCCTTCATGGTGTTCCAATGCATCAGCCGTGATTCTATTATATACACAACGGAGTGCTATTAAAAAGCTTCGTAGAGGACATATCGCCTGCACCCGTTTCTGTCCTTGGACTGAAGAGAGAGAGAGAGGGACAGAGACAGAGAGACAGAGACAGAGATACACACAGAGAGGAGACGCAGAAGACAGACAGACAGGAGAGACAAAGAGAGAGTAGAGAGAAAAGAGAGACGGAAGACAGACAGTCAGAGGAAAGAGGGAGAGAGAAGAGAGGAGGCAGAGAAAGAGAGGAAGAAAGAGAGAGAGAGGAGGGAGAGAGAGGAGAGAGAGAGAGAGAGGAGAGAGAGAGAGAGAGAGGAAGAGAGAGAGAGAGAGAGGAGAGAGAGAGAGAGAGAGAGAA
>JASPKP010008054.1:0-12015 GCA_030674155.1 Stramonita haemastoma | reverse complement strand
CATTACCATTGATTATCACGCCAAAATAAAAATTGTCTCTATTTCGCTGTGATCTCACAATGAACTCGGATTTGGTTCTCCGATGACCTCAGATTCGGTTTACACATACACTTCAGTGCCTGTGGTGATTGGTGACTTTGTGGGGTTAAAGGTTCACATACACTTCAGTGCTGTGGTGATTGGTGACTTTGTGGGGGTTAAAGGTTCACATACACTTCAGTGCCTGTGGTGATTGGTGACTTTGTGGGGTTAAAGGTTCACATACACTTCAGTGCCTGTGGTGATTGGTGACTTTGTGGGGTTAAAGGTTCACATACACTTCAGTGCCTGTGGTGATTGGTGACTTTGTGGGGTTTAAAGGTTCACAGGGACCCTCGTTGTAGGGACTTTGTGGTGGTCACCACCTCATGTGGGTGACTCATTCAGTCTAGCTCAGCAACTGAGCTAATACTGTAGGGGCTTAGTAGGTGGTGCCCTGCGTATGTTACCTCAGAACAGGCACCACTGAACACCACCGAGCAGAAGTGCAGGGCCCCTCTGGCTGGTGGCCCCACGGCAGCTCCCTGTTAAGTGGTGATTAAGTGATTAGGTGTATGGAGGGATGAGGTTTAGGGGGAGGAGTATGATGGGGGTAGGTGTAGGGGGGAGGAGGTTTAGGGGGAGGAGTGTGATGGGGGTAGGTGTAGGGAGGGAGGAGGAGGTAAAGGGGGAGAAGTATGATGGGGGAAAGAGTTGATTGGGGTAGGTGTAGGGAGGGAGGAGGTTTAGGTGGAGGAGTATGATGGGGGTAGGTGTAGGGAGGGAGGAGGTTTAGGGGGAGGAGTGTGATGGGGGTAGGTGTAGGGAGGGAGGAGGTTTAGGGGGAGGAGTATGATGGGGGTAGGTTGTAGGGAGGGAGGAGTTTTAGGGGGAGGAGTATGATGGGGGTAGGTGGAGGGAGGGTGGAGGTTTAGGGGGAGGAGTATGATGGGGGTAGGTGTAGGGAGGGAGGAGGTTTAGGGGGAGGAGTATGATGGGGGTAGGTGTAGGGAGGGTGGAGGTTTAGGGGTAGGTGTATGATGGGGGTAGGTTGTAGGGAGGGAGGAGGAGGTAAAGGGGGGAGAAGTATTGATGGGGGAAAGAGTATGATTGGGTTAGGTGTAGGGAGGGTGGAGGTTTAGGTGGAGGAGTGTGATGGGGGTAGGTGTAGGGAGGGAGGAGGAGGTTTAGGTGGGGAGTATGATGGGGGTAGGTGTAGGGAGGAGGAGGTTTAGGGGGAGGAGTATGATGGGGGTAGGTGTAGGGAGGGAGGAGGTTTAGGGGGAGGAGTATGATGGGGGTTAGGTGTAGGGAGGGAGGAGGTTTAGGGGGAGGAGTGTGATGGGGCTAGGTGTAGGGAGGGAGGAGGTTTAGGGGGAGGA
The DNA here is from genome assembly GCA_030674155.1 of Stramonita haemastoma. Classification (NCBI taxonomy): domain Eukaryota; kingdom Metazoa; phylum Mollusca; class Gastropoda; order Neogastropoda; family Muricidae; genus Stramonita; species Stramonita haemastoma. The sequence continues at coordinate 10,615 of JASPKP010008054.1, read as the reverse complement.
GTGTGATGGGGCTAGGTGTAGGGAGGGTGAGGTTTAGGGGGAGGAGTGTTGATGGGGGTAGGTGTAGGGAGGGTGGAGGTTTAGGGGGAGGAGTGTGATGGGGGTAGGTGTAGGGAGGGAGGAGGTTTAGGGGGAGGAGTATGATGGGGGTAGGTGTAGGGAGGGAGGAGGTTTAGGGGGAGGAGTATGGATTGGGTTAGGTGTAGGGAGGGTGGAGGTTTAGGGGGAGGAGTATGATGGGGGTAGGTGTAGGGAGGGAGGAGGTTTAGGGGGAGGAGTATGATGGGGGTAGGTGTAGGGAGGGAGGAGGTTTAGGGGGATGAGTGTGATGGGGGTAGGTGTATGATGGGGGTAGGTGTAGGGAGGGAGGAGGAGGTAAAGGGGGAGAAGTATGAAGGGGGAAAGAGTATGATTGGGTTAGGTGTAGGGAGGGAGGAGGTTTAGGTGGAGGAGTATGATGGGGGTAGGTGTAGGGAGGGAAGAGGTTTAGGGGGAGGAGTATGATGGGGGTAGGTGTAGGGAGGGAGGAGGTTTAGGGGGAGGAGTATGATGGGGGTAGGTATAGGGAGGGAGGTGGAGGTTTAGGAGGAGGAGTAGAATGGTGGTACGAGGCAGGTGGAGGTTTAGGGGGAGGAGTATGATGGGGGTAGGTGTAGGGAGGGAGGAGGTTTAGGGGGAGAAGTATGATGGGGGTAGGTGTAGGGAGGGAGGAGGTTTAGGTGGAGGAGTATGATGGGGGTAGGTGTAGGGAGGGTGGAGGTTTAGGGGTAGGTGTATGATGGGGGTAGGTGTAGGGAGGGAGGAGGAGGTAAAGGGGGGAAGTATGATGAGGGAAAGAGTATGATTGGGTTAGGTGTAGGGAGGGTGGAGGTTTAGGGGGAGGAGTGTGATGGGGGTAGGTGTAGGGAGGGAAGAGGTTTAGAGGGAGGAGTATGATGGGGGTAGGTGTAGGGAGGGAGGTGGAGGTTTAGGAGGAGGAGTAGAATGGTGGTACGAGGCAGGTGGAGGTTTAAGGGGGGGAGTATAATGGGGGTAGGTGTAGGGAGGGAGGTGGCGGTTTAAGGGGAGGAGTATTATGGGGATAGGTGTAGGGAAGGAGAAAGCTTAAGGGGAGGAGTATGGTAGGGAGGAGTATGATGGGGGTAGGTGTATGATGAAGGGAGCAGTAGGATGGGGGAAGGAGTATGATGGGGGTAGGTGTAGGGAGGGAGGAGGAGGTTTAGGTGGAGGAGTATGATGGGGCTAGGTGTAGGGAGGGTGGAGGTTTAGGGGGAGGAGTATGATGGGGGTAGGTGTAGGGAGGGAGGAGGTTTAGGGGGAGGAGTATGATGGGGGTAGGTGTAGGGAGGGAGGAGGTTTAGGGGGAGGAGTATGATGGGGGTAGGTGTAGGGAGGGAGGAGGTTTAGGGGGAGGAGTATGATGGGGGTAGGTGTAGGGAGGGGTGGAGGTTTAGGGGGAGGAGTATGATGGGGGTAGGTGTAGGGAGGGAGGAGGTTTAGGGGGAGGAGTATGATGGGGGTAGGTGTAGGGAGGGAGGAGGTTTATGGGGAGAAGTTGATAGGTGTAGGGAGGGAGGAGGTTTAGGAGGAGGAGTGTGATGGGGGTAGGTGTATGATGGGGGTAGGTGTAGGGAGGGAGGAGGAGGTAAAGGGGGAGAAGTATGATGGGGGTAGGTGTAGGGAGGGAGGAGGAGGTAAAGGGGGAGAAGTATGATGGGGGAAAGAGTATGATTGGGTTAGGTGTAGGGAGGGAGGAGGTTTAGGTGGAGGAGTATGATGGGGTTAGGTGTAGGGAGGGAGGAGGTTTAGGGGGAGGAGTATGATGGGGGTAGGTGTAGGGAGGGAGGTGGAGGTTTAGGAGGAGGAGTAGAATGGTGGTACGAGGCAGGTGGAGGTTTAAGGGGAGGAGTATGATGGGGGTAGGTGTAGAGAGGGAGGTGGCGGTTTAAGGGGAGGAGTATTATGGGTATAGGTGTAGGGAAGGAGAAAGCTTAAGGGGAGGAGTTATGGTAGGGAGGAGTATGATGGGGGTAGGTGTATGATGAAGGGAGGAGTAGTATGGGGGAAGGAGTATGATGGGGGTAGGTGTAGGGCGGGTGGAGGAGGTTTAGGGGGAGGAGTATGGTAGAGAGGAGTATGATGGGGGTAGGTGTTGGTAGGGTGGAGGAGGTTAAGGGGGAGGAGTGTGATGGGGGTAGGTGTAGGGAAGTATGATGGGGGATGGAGGTGGAGGTTTAGGGGAAGGAGTATGATGTGGGTAGGTGTAGGGAGGGTGGAGGGGTTTAGGGGGAGGAGTATGGGCATGGGCAGCTACCACCTGTCTTTAGCTGGGTGTGGGGGGAAATATCATCACATCTCACTGGGCAGCTACCACCTGTCTTTAGTGGGTGTGGGGGGAAATATCATCACATCTCACTGGGCAGCTACCACCTGTCTTTAACTGGGTGTGGGGGGAAATATCATCACATCTCACTGGGCAGCTACACCTGTCTTTAGCTGGGTGTGTGTTGTGGGGGGGGGGGGGGGGGGTAGGCTGAAAACCGACAAGTGGATCAACCCCTGTTAGGGTCATAGATCTTTAAGCATCAAATTGAATAGGAAACAGATGACCAATTTGTTAGTTCCCATGCCAAGATTGTAGAGGATGGTCCAAAGCATGTGTAAGCCAAAAAATGCTGTCACCCCTATTTGCGGGGTTTGCTCAATATTCTTGCGTTAACCACAGCTGCAATGATCAAACTTAAAGTACTCTGGAATGACAAGAACATCGCCATCAGTTTCAAGATCAGACTGATGCGTTCCCTGATCATGTCCAAAAAATAAAGTAAAAAAAAAAAAGACCACAACAGCAGACATTGAAAGAAGGATACAGGCAATGGAGATGAGATGCTTTCACAGACTCCTTGGTATCTCATGCAGAGTGAGAGATCACATCATTCATGAGGAAGTGAAAACCAGAATTTTTAAAATGCCATGGTCCATATGAAGAGCTCCTGACTTCAGTGAAAAAACGTAAGCTAAAGTAGTACAGGCACGTCAAACGAACATCTGGACTGGCCAAGACTGTCCTACAGTACAGGGAACAGTAGGCTTCAAGGAGGCATAGACAGGCAAGCTTACATGATAAAACAATCAGTGAATCGAGGAGAGGGGAGAGTAAAAGAAGAGCAAGTTATTATCTAGTAGACGCCATCTGTACTTTCCTGCCTCTCTCCGTGTATCTACCAAATTGTACTGTATTCTATTCTATTGTACATGTATTGTACCGAATTGTATTGTATTGTCTACCACGGCAGATTTATCCCCGAAGTCGGAATGTGGCAACCTTAACGGTGGGTATATGGCAGCTATCCCAGGAACGATTTCTATTTTCCTGCCTTGGCTAAAGCGCCCAAGTTCACCATCCAAAGCCTTTTTATGCCTTCTTGGCATGTAGGGCAGCAACAAAGAATTTCTCTGTTGCTGTTTCTGTAACAAACTTTTTTTTAACAGAACAGGGTTGTTAGCCCTGTGTCCGACCACCTAGTTCACCAATGGTGAGATTTTGTGTCTGCCACTGTTTTTACCCTCCATTAAGGTAGCCGCATTCCAAATACGGAGTTGGTGTGTTAATACAACGCCTGTGTGCACACGGGGTTTTTCTTTCTTTCTTTCTTTTTAAAAATTTGGTGATCTGTTCCTACCGGCATGAAATGGCTTACTCTTCCAAAACGCGGAACACGTTCTCAACGTGTGCGCAAGATGTTCTGAGTGCCTTCACACACAGGGCCTTGGTTTATAATCTCATCCTACGGAATGTTGGGGGAGTGGAGTCAGTAGGCCTCCTGATGTTAACTCCGAGGGTAAACTCCCTTAAAGCATGCACCTGCACGGTGGCTGGATCCCAAACCGTCAGGTCACGAGGCAACGCTCTGACCACTAGGCCATCCCCTCCATCCCTGAAGGAAAAGAGAGCTAAAAAAAAAAATTGCGATTCAAAAGGTAGACTTCCGAGACTGCAATTTTCTAGCCAAAGCCACATCCAGGAAAGAAACTGGGATCTTTCCCTGACTTCCTTCCTCGCTAGAATAACCAGGTCTGTGGGGAAAAGCTGAGGAGGTGGGGGAAGAAAGAAGAGGAGGAGTTGGGAGGGTGGTCAAGCTTGCAGTACAGGTAACAAAAAAAGGAAGCTGAGGTGGGGTGACGAAACAACTGCGCTGGTCACAATACAAGTCTGCACTGACCAGCAGTGGTCACTATGGAGAGAGCTCAACCCCCACCCTCACCCACACTCCCCCCCTGCCTTCCAGGCTTGATGAAAAGAGATGTAAGGTAAAGTTTAGAGGGCTTATGTGCTACAGTCTGCCGGTTACTACAGTCATGTAGGGACCGAACCTACCTCACCTGTGTCGGTGGTCACCATGCCTGGCGGTTAATCACCCGTCCTGCCCTGGAGGCCAGTCAGTAGTGACCTCAGCTGGCTGCCTGAAGGTAGGTGGAAGGTATGAGGGATGCTGTGGAAAAACACCACTTCCAAACTCTTCTTTTTCTGGGTCTTCTGTGTCTGTGTTTCTGTGTGTGTGTGTGTGTGTGTGTGTGTGTGTGATGTGTGTGTGCTGTGTGTGTGTGTTGTGTGGTGTGTGTGTTGTGTGTGTGTGTGTCTGTGTCTGTGTCTGTGTCTCTGTGTCTGTGTCTGTGTCTGTGTCTCTGTGTCTGTGTCTGTGTCTTGTGTGTGTGTGTGTGTCTGTCTGTCTGTCTGTCTGTCTGTCTGTCTCTCTGTCTCTGTCTCTGTCTCTGTCTCTGTCTCTCTCTCTCTCTCTCTCTCTCTCTCTCTCTCTCTCGCCCTCTCTCTCTCTCTCTCTCTCTCTCTCTCTCTCTCTCTCTCTCTCTCTCTCTCTCTCTCTCTCCTCTCTCTCTCTTGCAGTCTTGCTGTTATGGTGGGTTGCTTTTTTTTTTTGATGGGTTACAACTTTGGTTTAAAACAAGAGTGTTTCAACTAGCGTCACTAACACTGAAAAGACATTGAATTTAAAAACACTAAGAAGAAAAAGAAGAAGAAGAAGAAGAAGAAGAAAAGAAGAAGAAGAAGAAGAAGAAGAAGAAGAAGAAGAAGAACAACAACAACAACAACAACAACAACAACAACAACAACAACAACAAAGAAACGAAACGAAAGAAAAATAACAGTTTTTCAAACAGGCCAAGTGAAAAGAAATAAAAATCGATCAAACTGAGAACCTTTGACAAAAGGGAAAGGCAGGAGAGGGGGGGGGGGGGGGGCAGAGAATCCTCAATTGCAAGGTTCGTGACTTTACTAGGTTGGGTGTTTAAGGAGAGAGAGAGAGAGGAGAGAGAGAGAGAGAGAGGAGAGAGAGATGAGAGAGAGAGAGAGAGAGAGAGAGAGAGAGAGAGAGAGAGAGAGAGAGAGGAGAGAGAGAGAGAGAGAGAGAGAGAGAATGAATAATCTTGAATTAATAATTAATGAATAATTTTTCAAGGGTTACAGAGTAAGTATAACATACTTTTTTCATCAGCCCTTGCCCTGATTAGGGATATAGCTGTAAGAAAAGAATTTAAACTAAAAGGTAAAAAGGTAATAGCAACACCCTCCCCCACAAACCACCATCACCAACAGCGACCATTTAACCTGCATTTAAAAAAATGAGAATAGGATACATTCAACAAAACACATTATCCCCAACTGGATACAATGATAACTATTTAAACAAAAGATATATGTATGTATTCACAACACATAGTCCACAGCTGACTCGAACATTAATGTCAAGACAGATACACTGAGCATAATTACGTAAATCAAATAGATTAAAATCAAAAGGAGAAGAAGAAAAAAACAGAAGAAGAAGAAAAAATAAAAACATAAAACATAAACACAAAAACCCAAACAAAGAAAAACTATTCAAATCACATTCAAGAATATGGATAAATCCAAAAGGACATATATATATATATATATATATATATATATATATATATATATATATATATATATATATATATATATATATATATATATATATATATATATTTATATTATATCTGTGTGTGTGTGAGGGAGAGAGAAGGGGGGGGAAGAGGAAGGGAAGCAGCCAGGTGGTAAGGCGGACAGTCCGGAATGACGCAGTAATGGGCATTGCGTGTAGTGGGGGGAGGTCACAGAGGTGAGGTCACGCTTGGCACTGACCTGTACTGTACTGTACTGTACTGTACTGTACTGTACTGTACGGGGGGGGGGGGCTATTTTGTACGGGTGACCCCCACAGACAGATCTAGAGAGAGACAGCAGCCAAAGCCAAAGCCGGGTGGGTTCTTTGTACCCGCTGACAGGGGGGTGGGTAAGGGTTGTGGGGTACAATGGAACTCCCTGCCCTGTCCGATCAATGTTTTTAAGGAAAACAGGCCTTGAGGGGGGAAGCCTGTCAATGTCCACCAGCTCACCTGAGAAGTACGCACATTTTGGCTGGCGTGAGTGAGACACTTGAAAAATAAACACGCATGCATGCACGCACGCACCTACACACACGCACACAGTCAGTATTCGGGTGGGTGTGCGTGGAATTGTTTGCTAGTGCTTGAAACAAGGTCTGAAACGGGGTGGGGTTTTTTCTTCTTTTTTCACCCCAGTTTTCTAGGTTAACCATATAGTATTAATACGATGTTTTCAAAATAGTGTGTGGATTAGAAGCGATGTGAAGGATCGCCTAATGCTGTCATTGGGTTTTTTTCTTTTTCTTCATGGGCTAGAGCTCCGAGGTTTCCCAATACAATGGTGAGATTTTGCGTATGCGACCGTTTTTATCCTCTTTCATTTAATTTATCCTTTTAAATCGAGAATGATGGAATAAGCACTCATGTGCTTTTTTATATTCAGTCCCCGTGTGTATGCAATTTTGTTAATGTTGTCATCTGTTCCCACCGGCACACAATGGCCTCCTCTTACGAAAAGCGGAACAGGATTTAACGTGTGCGCAAGATGTTCTGTGTGCGTTCGCACATGGGGCCTCGGTTTATAGTCTCATCCAAAGTTTTTGGGGGGAGAGTGGAGTCAGCACTGATGTTAACTCCAGGGGAAAAAATCCCCTCGAACGGGAATCGAACCCGGATCGTCAAATTGCAGGCAATGTTTTGACCACCAGACTATCCCGTCCTCCTGATGGTAGCATCATTCTGACTGCCGGGAGGTGTCATTGTAAAGAGAGGAAAGATTTTTGTTTGGCCACTTGCAACAGTGATGAATACTGCCAGCACAGGGCTGGAATCATAGAGATTAAAATCGATCAATTTTTCAATAATTCTTTTAGAGCTGAATTTTTCGATTGTGACTCATAATTTAACTATAATTGTTGACTTTTTGTGATTTTTTTTTAATTGTGTTGTTGTTGTTGTTTTGGGGGTGTTGTTTGTTTGTTGTTTGTTTGCTTGTTTGTGCTTGGTTTTTGGTTGATTGGCTGGTTTGTTGGTTGGCTGGCTGGTTGGTGGTTGGTTGGTTGGGTGGGTGGGTGGGTGGGGTTTTTTTAGCTTTGTTTTTTAAGCTTCAGTTGAAACCCTGCATGAGAGAAGTTAATGACAAAATAACAGGACAACAGTTGCTGTCTGGGTGTTCAAGAAGAAGTAGAAGAAAAATGAAATGAATGAATGAATGAATGAATGAATGAATACTAAGCAAACAAAGATAGTGTAGTTGAGAAAGTTCATCATACTTCTTTTTAACCCTGGATTTCTTTTTCTTCTTTTTTGCAAAGTATGCAGACAGGTAGCCTAATTATATGAAAGTGGTAGCCATTCCTCTGAAGGCTAGTGTGTTTAAATGACTCCAGGAAAAATAAAACAAACAACAAAAACCAAAACCCCAGAAGAGCCCTGACAGAAGACAGAAAGCCTGTAGCAAGAGGGGTCATCTGAAGGGTGAGGTACCTTCTTGGAAAGGGGTCAGTTTGTATTTACCTAATGAGGTTAGTTATGTCTTTAAAAGGTTAATTGAGCGGTCCTGGCTGACGTCAAAAGAGAGAGAGGGGGGGGGGGGGGGGGGGGTTTGAATGGAGTGGCTGGACATCCCCCTTTCTTTCTTTGTCCAGAAGAGTGGGCTCCTGGTGCCCCGGTCACTTCACTGTGTTTGTTCTGCTTAACTGCCTCGGGCCTTGACCAGTGTGACGTCACAGCTGCTGATGGCTGACTGGGTTTGGGGCTGCCAAGGCTTCTGATTATTAGCAAAAACCTCTTTCCCTCACTTTCCTGTTACCCCAGTTTTGGTTTCCTTATATTATCTCCCTTGCTGGCCGCCTGTGGTAGTGATTATTTCGGTCCCCGCCTCTAGTTCCCCCCCCCCCCCCCCTTTTTTTTTATTTTTATTTTTTTTTTTACTGAGTTGTTTTCAAAGAAGGGTCAATGTTTCCGGAATACTCTGTCTGTCTGTCTGTCTGTCTCTCTCTCTCTCTCTCTCTCTGTCTAGTCAGAGAGTCATAGTGGATCACTAGAGACTAAGCTGTAAAGAGGAATTCCATGAGAGGGGAAAGCCACTGGTCATACAGCCTCTTGTTGATGAAGGTGTTATGATACTGTACTGTTCACGTTGTAACAACGCTAGGTGTTATTATACTAAACCATTCACGTTGTAACGAACGCTAGGTGTTATGATACTGTACTGTTCACGTGTTGTAACGAATGCTAGGTGTTATGATACTGTACCATTCACGTTGTAAGAATGCTAGGTGTTCTGTTACTTTATACTTTTGTAAGAACGCTAGGTGTTATGATATCATGTTATCATCAGCATCATGTGTGTAATCAACATCATCTATCACAAATAGTTCAGATACTGGTTGACCTTTTTTTTATAAAAAAAAAAAAAAAAAAAGCCTAGACAGTGTTGGGAAAGTGGGATGTGGGGCCGGTGGTCTTTAGGAATTATAAAATCTAACTATTCCACAGAGAGAGAGAGTCCATGTGTGTGTGTGTGTATGTGTGTGTGTGTGTGTGTGTGTGTGTGTGTGGTGTGTGTGTGTGCGTGGTGTGTGTGTGCCTGTGGTGCGTGGTGTGTGTGTGCGTGTGTGTGTGTGTGTGTGGGTGTCGTGTGTGTGTGTGTGTGTGTGGTGTGTTGTGTGTTGTGTGTTGTGTAGTGTGCTTGTGTGTTTAGTAGTCCTTGGTTGTGAACAAACTGCGTCTCACAAAAATCACAAGGAAGGAACTTGTCTTAACATCTTTTTTTTTCTATGACTTTAACTGACATTCACTTCTTGCCTGGTCTTCTTTTTTGTTGGTGGGGTTTTTTGTGTGTTTTTTTTAAGAGAGCGTTTTTTTTTTTAAGAGAGCGGCCAGATTTCCGGTGTCACAGCGATGTGAAAAGGCACAGTGTATGGTTATGTCAACAAAGTCTGCCTGCTTGCTTTTCTACCCGCGTTACAGAGCGTGTCTCTCTCTCTCTACTTGATCCTTCGTTCCCCATAGCCTTTCATACAGAAGGGGGCTTGTTGTTAGCATGATGAATGAACACGTTCTTAATTAAGAAGGTCAGATTTAGTGATTAGTATCGAAAGGCAGAATGTGTTTAACGTGTGTACAAGATGTTCAGAGTGCGTTCATGCTCGGTGCTTCGGTTTATAGTCTCATCCAAAAGATTTTCTGGAGGGGGGGGGGGGGGGTTGTGGAGTCAGTACTGATGTTCACTCATAGAGGGACAAATCCTCTTGGCAGTAACTCAAACCGGGCAAAATCCCGAGCCATCTATTATTTTATTATTATTATTATTATTATTATTTTTATTATCATATATTTAATCATCATCATCATTTACCACATCATCATCATCATCATCATCATCTATCCATTCTTTTATTTGGAGGATAATGGAATAAGCACTCATGTCCTTTTTCTTAACAACCAGTCCCCTGTGTATGCAGTTTTGTCAATTTTGTCATGTTCCCACCGGCACACAATGGTCTACTCTTCCGAAAAGGGAATGTTCTGCATGGGTTGGTACATTAGAAATCACAAGTGCAAGTGCTAGGCTGGTGCAGCTCTCTCTGACCACTACGCTATGTTCTGCCCGTATTCTTACAGTGTGTCCCAAGAAGGATAAATGAGTCACGGTGCATTATTCTGTTTAACCCCCACCCCTCAAGGCCTTAACTGAGAACCCGGCAACAACAGCAACAACAACTACAAACCGCAACCTTAGTAACCAACTATATCATAATCATGCAAGTTACACCTCTGACTTGTTGGGGTATCCCGTCTCACAAGGCCGTTTGAATAATGTGACCAGTCATAACCATAATAAATGTTGTTGGGTTTCTGAATCACGAGGTTTTAAAGGGCCGGTATTCCTTTACGGGGTGAGGTCATAGTTCAGCTAGTCATGACACACGATGACCTGGCTGATGTCAGAGTTGTCTAACTTACATTCCGTTCTCCACTTGTCTGTTTTCATTTCCCCACTCTGCTCACGTCTTATTCTAGTTTTGTTTTGTTTTGTTTCCTTTGTTTTGTGTTTGGTTGGGTTTTGGTATGGCTTTTTTTTGGGGTGGGGGGTGGGGGGAGGTGGGTACTAGGGTGTGGGGGGAAGGTGGTTACGTAGGTGTGGGGGGGGGGGGGAGGGTAAAGGTGTATGCTTTTCTTT
>JASPKP010008053.1:10000-12017 GCA_030674155.1 Stramonita haemastoma | reverse complement strand
GAGGGAGGGAGGAAAAAGGGGGGGTGGAAGAGGGGAGAGGAGGAGGGGGAGAAAGAGAGGGGGGAAAAAAAAAAATTGAAAAAGAGGGAGGGGGAGAGGAAAAAAAGGGAGGAGGGGTGGAGAAGGGGAAGGAGAAGAGAAAAAAAGAGGGAGAGGGAGAGAGAGGAAGGGGGGGGGTGAAGGAGGGGAGAAAAGAGGGGGGGAAGAAGGGAGGGAAAAATGGGGGGAGAAGGGGGTGGGGGGGAAAAAAAATAAAGTAAAAAAAACAAGGAGAAAGGAAAAAAGGAGGGATGGGGGGAGGGGAAAAAAGGGGGGGATTGAAAAAGAGGGGGTGGAGAGAGGGGAGGGGGGGGGAGAGAGGAGGGGGGGAGAGAGGGGGAGAGGGAGAGAGAGGAAGGGGAAGAAGGGAAAGAGAGAGAAAAAAGGGGGGAAGGAGGGAAAGAAAAAGGGGGGGGGTGTGGAAAGAAAGAGGGAGGGGGGGAAGGGAGGGGTTTTGAGGGAGGGGGAGAGGAGGGGGGGAGAAGAGGGGGGGGGGAGAGAAGGGATGGGGGAGGGGAGAAGAAGGAAGACGTGGGGAGAGAGAGGGGAGGGAGGAGGAGCAAGGAGAGGGGGGGGGGAGGAAGAGGGAGAGGAAGAGGGGGGAGGAGAGGGGGGGTGGAGGAAAAGGGAGGAGGGGGAGAGGAGGGGGGGGTAGGGAGGAGAGGGAGAAGAGAGAGGGAGAGGAGGAGAGAGAGAGGGACGGGACAGACAGAGGGGGAGAGAGAGAGAGAAGAGGGAGAGGAGGGGAGAGGAGAGAGAAGGAGGAAAAAGGGAAAAGAGGGGAGGAAAGGGGGAGAGGAGAGGGAGGGGAGAGAGGAGGAGAGGGAGAGAGAGGGGAAAGGAGAGAGAGAGGGAGGGGGGGAGGGGAGAGAGAGTGAAGAGGGAGAAGAGGAGAAAGGGAGGGAGGGGGGAGGGGGAGAGAAAAGGGAAGAGGGAGAGAAGAGAGAGAGGTGAGGAGAGTGAGAGAGAGAGAGCAAGAAAAAAGGGAGACAGAGAGGGGGTCAGAGAGGGGAGGGGGAGAACACACACATTCATACACGCACACACACGCACGCATACACACAAACGCGCCCGCGCACACACTTACACACGCACAAACACATACACACATGTGCGGACATGCACATGCATACATCTTTGTGTTTACACAATCAAAGAACATTATTTTCTGCTTAGAAATTGCAAATCACAATCTCTCTCTCTCTCTCTCTCTCTCTCTCTCTCTCTCCCCTCTCTCTCTCTCTCTCTCTCTCTCTCTCTCTCTCTCTCTCTCTCTCTCTCTCTCTCTCTCTCTCTCTCTGTGTCTCTCTCTCTGTCTCTCTCTCTCTCTGTCTCTGTCTCTGTCTCTGTCTCTCTCTCTCTCTGTCTCTGTCTCTGTCTCTGTCTCTCTCTTTCTCTCTCTGTCTCTGTCTCTCTCTCTGTCTCTCTCTCTCTCTCTGTCTCTGTCTCTCTCTCTCTCTCTCTCTCTCTCTCTCTCTCTCTCTCTCTCTCTCTCTGTTATTTTTGTCTTTTGGGGGAATTTTTGTTTTGTTTTTCGTTTTTTAATTTATGTTTTTTTTTGTGTTTTGCTTTTGCTTTTATGTGTGTTTTTTTCGGGGGAGGGGAAGGGGGGGTTGTGTTTTTGTGTTCGGGTTTTTGTTGTTGTTTTTTTTTGCTTTCTTTATTCTAGTTCTTTTTATTTAATTTTTCATGTTCTTTAGTTTTTTCTCCTCCCGACTTAAATCTACTTGATTTACGTATATATATTCAGTGCATCTCTCTAGATAATGTTCGAGTCAGCTGTGGACTATGTATTTATGAATACATATCTTTTTCTTTTGTTTATATAATTATCAGTGTATCCAGTTAGAGGATTATGCGTTTTGCTAAATGTATCCCACATTCTTCTTTTAAAATATTGGTTGAACTGCTGTTGGTGGTGATGCTGGTATGTAGGGGTAGGGAGGGGGTTCTTAGCTTTATTCCCTGATCAGGGCAA
>JASPKP010000805.1:35000-36692 GCA_030674155.1 Stramonita haemastoma | reverse complement strand
CTAGTGGTCAGAACATTGCGCTGGCAATTTGATGACCCGGGTTCGATTCCCGTTCGAGGGGATTTTTCCCCTGGAGTTAACATCAGTGCTGACTCGACTCTACCCAAAAGTCTTTCGAATGAGACTGTAAACCGAGGCCCCGTGTGCGGACGCACGCAGAACATCTTGCGCAAACGTTAAATCCTGTTCCGCTTTTCGTAAGAGTAGGCCATTGTGTGCCGGTGGAAACAGATGACAGTATTTACACAACTGCATACACACGGGGACTGGATGAAAAAAAAGCACATGAGTGTTTATCCCATTATCCTCGATATAAAAGAATAAAATATAGATATAAATCAAATATAAATGTAAGGAAAGACGATACATACGCACATCATTTTGCCTTTGGTCAGCTAAAAATGTTTAAATGGAGGCAAAGGCGTCCCAAAGCCTAAGTACAAGGCAATAGGCTGAACGGGATTGTAGGCAGCATCGCAGTTAGGAAAAACAAGAATTTGGTATAATATTATATTCCAACACAAACTGGTGTGTTCCACTTTTCACCAGTGTATTCCACTTTTCACCAGTGTACTCCACTTTTCATTGGTGTATTCCACTTTTCACCAGTGTATTCCACTTTTCACCAGTGTACTCCACTTTTCATTGGTGTATTCCACTTTTCACCAGTGTATTCCACTTTTCACCGGTGTGGTCCACTTTTCACCAGTATATTCCATTTTCTCCAGTATATTCCTTTTTCACCAGTATATTCGACTGTATTCCTCTTTTCACCGGTGCATTCCACTTTTCACCGGTGTATTCCACTTTTCACCAGTATTCTCCACTTTTCACCAGTATATTCCACTTTGCACAACAAAACGTATTACCCACTGACACAAAGAACTATAACACAGCCACTCACATTCACACTGACTGCTGAAGAAATGGTACTCATCCATAGAATGGCCTTGTGGTCAGAACATTGTGCTTGCAATCTGATGATCCGGGTTCGAATCTCTCTCAAGGGAGTTAACCATCAGTGCAGACTTGATCCACTCTCCCCAAAAGTCTTTCGGATAAGACTAGAAACCGAGGCCCCGTGTGCGAACGCACGCAGAGCATCTTGCGCACACGTTAAATCCTGCTCCGCTTTTCGTAAGAGTAGGCCATTGTGTGCCGGTGGGAACAGATGACAAGATTGACAAAACTACATACACATGGGAACTGGATTCTAAAAAAAAAAAAAAAAAAAAAAGAAAAGCACACGAGTGTTTGTTCCACTATCCTCGATATGAAATAAGATCAAGTGAAAAAAAAAAAAAATTTTAAGAAAAAAAAAAGAAGAAAATATGTTCACAGCCCTCAGCTTTTCATGATTAATATTATGCCATCAACACTTTTTTTTCCATCTCTGTCTTTCCAACTGTTATCACTTCAGTGAGTAAGTTCGTGGTTTGAACGCAACAAACAAATCCTGAAATTTTAGTGACAGGGATGAGTTGGGATTTTTTTTCTTTCTCTATACAAAGAAACTTATTGACTGTACAAACAAGCATTTTTTTTTTTTACAAAACAAACAGTAAAATCCATTCTCACAAGAAATCAGTATTATTCAGTCTGAAGTCCCTGAGTAGTTCTGCAGCTATATAGCAAAACAAAGGGGAGAAAATAACAATTGGAATTTTTTTTATATACCAGGTAATGTCACAG
>JASPKP010000805.1:20000-30000 GCA_030674155.1 Stramonita haemastoma | reverse complement strand
GAAAGCTTTGGAATACAAACCTATGGTGAAGTTTTTAGGGGTACACTTCACATCCTCACTAAGTTGGAATTATCACATTGAATATCTAAATACTGAAGCCCGGAAAAGTCTTAACTTCTTGAAAGTTATCAGTAAACAAGTGTGGGCACATGATGTAGCTGTTTTAAAACATCTTGCATTATCTCTTGTACGTTCTAGACTCATTTATGGCCAGGAAGCATTTTTCAGCGCTCCAAAATCTTTATTACAAAAAATGACAAGATTAGACTGTAAGGGTTTTCGATTAGCTTTGGGTGTACCTTTCCATGCATCATCCATGGGCACTTATAAAGAGATAGGTATTTTGCCTTTAGATGATCATCGACAACTGGCTGTTCAAAACAAGAAACCAATGTGGACACCGAAATTGGTATAAGATCTGATGTCAACTTCCCCAAAAGAGCACATACTATTCGTTCTGTTACCACGGCTAGAACTTATACCTCTCACTTATTTGATAAGGCAGAAATATGTCCTACAAAAAATAACTAAATCAAAGATTAATAACATTTCATCTTGCCCACCATGGGAGCTTCAGAGAGCTAATTTTGACTTAAATTATTCTTCTTTAACCAAAAAAGGTAATGAAAATATTCTTAGCGCGTCAGTAAAAGAACATATACTAACTACATATCCAGAACATCTAAAAATCTACACTGACGGCTCACTTTTAAATAACAACGAGGCGGGAGCAGCTTTTGTAATCCCATCATTGAAAGTAGAAAGATCTTTTCATATTGGGAAAAATCGATCTATTTTTACAGCTGAATTATTTGCCATTTTGATGGCTTTGTATTTTCTTCTAGATTTCACCAAAAACACATTTCAAACGCTTTTTTGTGTTGATTCCAAGTCGGTTTTACTTGCTCTAAAAAATTCCAGTTGAAAAGTGAGACAAGATTTCGGAACTGGGATTGGACATCTGATTCATTTTCTGATGTTACGAGGCACCTGTGTTACCTTTTGCTGGATTCCTTCGCATTGTGGTATCTACTTTAATGAAATAGTTGACAAAGTAGCAAAATGTGGAGCAAAGCATACTGATGGGTCCTGCAGTATTAATGTCCCCTTGTCCGTTCATGAGGGCTATAGCATGTTACAAAATGCATGTTGGAAACATTTTAAAAAGAAACAAAGTATTGGTTCTCAACAGAATGATGATGTAGCCCATTTATTATCTTTTGATAAGATCAAATGCCGTAACTCTCGATCTCATGAATATAGAGATGTTGTATCTCTTATCTATAGGTTCAAGCTCAATGCTTTTAGATCGAAATTTTCAAAAAAAGCAACATGTATCTGTGGCGAAAATATTACCATAGGTCACATTCTTTTAGAATGCAGCGATTTGAAAAACTTTTTACCAGTTTTCAAATACGTTTGCTTAGAGCAAATTCTAAAAGACATTTCGCTAATGAAAGAAATTGTATTGTCATTAAGTCATAGTCCTATCATCAGGTTCTTATAGTATAATGATTGTTTACTAGTTGTAATAGTATAATGATTTTTACTAGTTATGTGAATTGCAAAGTTAGTGTTTTAAACTGTTATTTCTTTCTTTTCATTATTCTTGTTCTATGGTTTTAATTTTTGGTGCTTATAGTTGTTTAATGCAGATAATTAGCTATGTGCTATCCCAACCCACCCTGCCCCCTCGCCTCCCCCCCTCCCCTCCATACACACACTCACTCATTCATATACACTTTCCCGTCTGATATCACTATTTAGTGGAAGGACGTTTAAATGAAGAACTAACTAACACACAGACACAACGCACGCACAGACACACAGACACACAGAGACACACACACAGAGACACACACACAGAGACACACAGAGACACACAGAGACACACAGAGACACACACACACACACACACACACAAGACACACACACACACACACTCTCCCCCAAAAGTCCTTCGGATGAGACTTTAAACCGAGGCCCCGTGTGCGAACGCACGCAGAACATCTTGCGCACACGTTAAATCCTGTTCCGCTTTTCGTAAGAGTAGGCCATCGTGTGCCGGTGGGAACAGATGACAATATTTACAAAACTGCATACACACGGGGACCGGATGAAAAAAAGCACATGATTGCTTATTCTGTTATCCTCGATATAAAAGAATAAATAAATAAAAATAAATAAAATAAACACACACACACACACACACACACACAAGACACACACATACACACACACACACACACACACACCACACACACACACACACACACACACACACACACACACACACAAAGACACAAGACACAAGACACACACACACACACACATAACACAACACACACACATACACACACACGTACACACACAGATACACATCACACACACACACACACACACACACACACACACACACACACACACACACACACACACACACACACACACACCCACTCACACACACACACTTCAAAAGCAGGACAGACACGTACAGGCACACACACACAACACCACACACACACACCACACACAAGACACACACACACACACACAGACACACACAACACACACACACACACACACACATAACACAACACACTCACACACACACTAACACACACACAACACATACACACACACTAACACACACACACACACAACACACACACATACACACACACGTACACACACACACACATACCCCCCCCACACACACACACACACATACCCCCCCCCACCCCCACCCCACCACCACCTCACCCCCCCCCCCACCCCCCACACACACCTCATACGCCTCAAAGCCCTTCTCCAGCGTAAAGGCCAGGTGGAATTGAACCCTCTCCCCCTCGTGGCGCGAGCCCTCCATCTTGGCGAACATGGGGATGAAGAACACGCGGACCGAGGTGCGGTTTTCCCCGGGGTCAAGGTCAATGAAGCCGGCCAGCTTCTTGTTGCGGGCTCCGGATGGTCCCCCTACACACGGCCAGTTTGGCCCTGGACTGGCCACCTGTCACCACAGTCAGTCAGGCATGTCAGCACACTACGTCATGCGTTACAGGGGAGGAGGAGGAGGGAGGGACAGGGTAGTCTAGTGGTCAGAATTTTGCGAACGCAATTTGACGACTCGGGTTCGATTCCCGTTCGAGGGTGTGGGTTTTTTTGTTTTTTGTTGTTGTTTTTTACCCCTGGAGTTAACATCAGTGTTGACTTTCCACTCTCCTCTAAAAAGCCCTTCGGATGAGACTATAAACTGAGGGCCCTGTGTGTAAACGCACGCAGACCATCTTGCGCACACGTTAAATCCTGTTCCGCTTTTCGTAAGAGGTAGGCCATTGTGTGCCAGTGGGAACAGAATATGACAAGACTGACAAAACTGCATGCACACAGGGACTGGATGTAAAAAAGCACAAGAGTGCTTATTCCATTATCCTCGATATAAAAGAGTAATCTACACTAAAACTAAACTAAACATTGCGCTTGCGATTTGACGACCCGGGTTCGATTCCCGTTCGATGTTTTTTTTATGTGTTTTTTTTTTGCCCCTGGAGTTAACATCAGTACTGACTTTCCACTCTCTCTAAAAAGTCTTTCGGGTGAGACTATAAACCGAACGCCCCGTACGTGTGCGAAAGCACGCAGTACATCTTGTGCGCACACGTTAAATCCTGTTCCGCTTTTCATAAGAGGTAGGCCATTGTGTGCCTGTAGATGACAAGATTTACAAAACTGCATGCACATGGGGACTAGATGTAAAAAGAAAAGCACACATGAGTGCTTATTCCACCATCCCCCATTTCAAAGAATAGATAAATAAATAAATAAATAAATAAATAAATAAATGAAAATAAAAATTAGGCCACACTCCTACTTTAGAACCTGGCACTTGTCCTTCTGTTGTTGTTGTTGTTATTTTTATATATGACTCTATCATTATACTGCGCGTACTAAGTGCACGTGCTTTGTCCTTAACGGAACGGGATAGCTCAGTGGTCAGAGCACTCGCTTTCCCCAACCAAAGGTTAAGCAGCATCGAGCGTGGTTACCATTTGGATGGGTGACCGTTTGCACGTCTTGGCTTCAAAACAGTCCCCCAGTTCACCCAGCTGTCAATGGGTACCTGCCCTCTTTAAGGTCAGGGAAGGTAAAGCAGCGAGGGAGATGAGATGGGCGCCACCGCCCTCAATATGCTGGCCCCTAGAGAAGCTGAGGTCTCTGACACATCGCTTCCTCTACAACGGTCACCCATCCAACTTGGTAACCACGCTCGACACTGCTTAAAACCTTAGCTTGGGGGAAATAGCGTGAACTCGCCCGAAACATTTTAGACAGGGAGTTTTAAAAAGTCAGAACCGGTGTTAACTCCAGGTAAAAAAGAAAAAAAAGAAAAAACCAAAACACCAAAATATCTGGAATGGACGCTTCAGCTAGGATTCGAACCCATACTCTCAGTTACCGCCAGGTAATGACTTTAGCACTGCTGCCTCTGACCACTGGGCTGCTGGCAACCGCCGCCCCCCCCCCCCCCCTCATCCTACACACACACACACACACACACACACACACACACACACACACACACACACACACACAGTGCTGACTCCACTCTCCCCAAAAGTCTTTTCGGATGAGACTTTAAACCGAGGCCCCGTGTGCGAACGCACGCAGAACATCTAGCGCACACGTTAAATCCTTTTCCGCTTTTCGTAAGAGTAGGCCATCGTGTGCCGGTGGGAACAGATGACATTTATAAAACTGCATACACACGGGGACTGGATGTAAAAAAGCACAAGAGTGCTTATTCCATTATCCTCGATATAAAAGAATAAATCAAATCAAATTAAATCAAATCAAAACACACACACACACACACACACACACACACACACACACACACACACACACACACAATCACACACACACACACACACACACACAAACACACACACACACAAACACACACACACACACACACACCACACACACACACACACACACACACACACACACACACCCATGAGAGTGCAGATTTCCTTAGCTTCAGCTGAGATTCGAACCCAATCCAATCCAATCCAATGATGCTGCTTATAGCCCCACCGACCACATAGGCCATATAAGGGCTATCACCTCGTCACATCTTAAAACTCATATTAAAAGTGTGCGACTATGTACAGTTCAAAACGAGGTATAAAACCAACTCGACTGTCCTTGCTTGTATCGAAGCCCCGGTCGACCATAAGGGTCAGCCCAGGACGGCCCCCGCGTCGTGGGAAAGCCCACAGATTCGAACCTATACTCTCAGTTACCACCGCCAGGCCAAGAGGACTTCATAGCCACTGAGCTACCCCCTCCCTCGAAGAGGCCACATCTCTCACATACAGGATAGCCTAGTGGTCAGAACATTGCGCTCGCAATTTGACGACCCGGGATCGATTCCCGTTGGAGGGAATTTTTTTCCCCCTGGAGTTTACATCAGTGCTGACTCCACTCTCCCCAAAAGTCTTTTCGGATGAGAATATAAACTGAGGCCCCCCGAGTGCGAACGTATACATACAGAACATCTTGCTCATACGTTAAATCCTGTTCCGCTTTTTGTAAGAGTAGGCCATCGCATGCCGGTGGGAACGGAGGACACGATTTACACCAAAGAAAAATGCATACCACACGTGGACTGGATGTAAAAAAAAAAAAAAAAAAAAAAAAAAAAAGCAAACAAAGAAACAAAAAAAATGAGTGCTTATTCCATTATCCTCGATATAAAAAAAAAGGAAAACAAACAAACAAAAAGATACAGGGATGGTAATGTTTATTCATTTATCTTATTTTTTATTTTCATTCTTTTATATCGAGGATAATGGGATAAGCACTCATGCGCTCTTTTTTTTTTTTTTTTACATCCAGACCCCGTGTGTATGCAGTTGTGTAAAATATTGTCATCTGTTGTAGATAGCAAGGTGGAGGGGGGGGGGGGGAGGCACAGATGTCAGCATCCCCCACTTTCAGCTCCTCTCTGCTGCTAATTATCTCATCTCATCCCAGCCCAGCCCAGCTGGTGCTATTTAGAGCAGGAGCTGACCTCACATGGACGAATAAAAGAGTGAGTTTCATCTCATGACGTTGCTTCTACAACTGTAACATTTTTGGGGTGGCCCGAGGTGCTGAAGTGGGAGGAGAACTTGCCGAAGCGTGGGACCTCCGACTTTCTGGCTTCTGACTACAGTCCTGATAATTATCGGAGAAATCTAGAAAAAGGACTATAATTCGACTAAAACAAAACAAACATGGACGAGGTAAAAAGGAACGAGCATGCCAAAATTTTGCACTCTTGACTTAGGCCTTACTGAGTGATGTTGGATTTGTGCTCTGTTGGGGGGGATGTGTAAGGGGGGGGGGGGGGGGGGAGAGTAGAGCGGGGGGGGGGGGGGGAGGTAGAGGGGACGTACTTTTTTTCATTTTTTTCAAACTTTTTTTTAATTCATTTTTTTGTTACATAGTTAAACAAAATGAAAAGCATATAAACGGTTTTGTTGACACTGAAAGAGCAAAGAAAAAAAGAAAGAGAGAAACTCAGAAAGAAGGAGAGAAACAAAGAAAGGAAGAGAGAGAAGAGAGGGTGATAGAAAGAGAGAGAGAGAGAGAGAGAGAGAGGAGAGAGAGAGAGAGAGAGAGAGAGAGAGAGAGAGAGAGAGAGAGAGAGAGAGAGAGAGAGAGAGAGACAGGAGAGAGACAGAGACAGACAGAGACAGGGGGGGGAGAGAGAGAGAGAGAGAGAGAGAGAGAGAGAGAGAGAGAGAGAGAGAGAGAGGACAGAGACAGAGACACAGAGAGAGAGACAGAGACAGAGAGAGACAGGGGGGGGGGGAGAGAGAGAGAGAGAGGTCTCAAAGGGGGTCGTACTTTTGATACAGCGATCCTCCACGTGGCCAACACTACTGCTGGTGACCAGACGTCGGATGCCCTGGCTGCTGTCCTGCCCCAGCCACTCCCGAGGGTAGCGAGGGCGCACTGTCGTTTTGCTCAACTTGGGCATGGCATCCTCCTGCAGCATTTCCGCTTCCGCCAGGTAGTCTGTACTTCCTGTGGAAGTAGCCCTTTTATTTTGTGTGTGTGTGTGTGTGTCAAGTCAAGTCAAGTCAAGTCAAAATGATCTTTATTGAGGGTAAAAGATTAAGTTTACACAACTTTTTTTCATCCTGCCCTCACTAAAAAAAATCATAAAGATGACTTCTAAAGCATGCAAAGACAAATATCAACCTTGTTGAAAAACTCAAGTAAATGAGGATTTTTTTACAACAAATCTCTCAAGATAAAAACAACAACAAAAAACCCAGACCCAAGACAGTACAACATAAGCTCACGTCACACATACAAATGATAAAATTACAAAATAACATGGGCATGAACAACAAACATCCAAACGTGAGGTAGTATCGAACATAATCGTGGACTTACAGTTTGTCCATCAAATGTCTCTTCAAAAGCTTCTTAAACATTTGTTTAGAAGGAACTGATTTCAGACAGGGAGGTAGGCTATTCCACAATGTTCTTCCTGAATATGCAAGGCTTGATTTATAGAGATTATTATGGGGCCTGGGCAGAAACAGTCTATGGGTAGGCCTGTATATATTGACAGCAAAATTTTCCACAATTCTCTTTGGGGCTTTTCCGTTTAATATATTGAACATACATAGGTACTTGTTGAACTGTAGTCTGTCTTTAAGTGGAAGAATATCTAGTTCTTTGTAGTTGGTGGTGGTCAGTGTATTAGGATTCAATCGGATTAGTTTAACAGCTCTTTTATGTAGGCGGCTTATATGCTTTAGGTTTGTTTCACTGGCACTGTCCCATAAGGTAGAAACATAATTTATAAGAGATAGAATATGTGCATGAAAGAATAGTTTTCGTGACTGTAGATTTAGAAAATTTTTGATTTTCCTAAGTTGATATAATCTTACTGAGATTCTTTTTCCTAATGCAGCTATGTGATCTGACCAAGACAAATCGTTGTCAATTACTGCACCTAGTACTTTGTGTGAGACTACTTCTTCGATTTGTTGTCCATGGATATATATAGGCGCGAATGGAGAACGCAATTTCTGTCTTTTTTGCCGAGTAGTTATAAACATACATTTTGTTTTATTAGAATTAAGAGACATGTGATTGAGTTCTGTCCATTCGATAAGTTTATTGATATCTGCCTGCATATCATTCACAAGCTGGTTTGGATCATTGTTGTTACATTGAATTGATGTATCATCAGCAAACATATGACATGAACAATGGATATGCAGAGGTAGGTCGTTAATATAAATGGAGAAAAGAAGTGGTCCTAGTATTGATCCCTGAGGTATTCCATATTTCACGGGTAATAAGGTTGATCTCCTAGGCCCAACTTCAACAAGTTGATGACGATTAGTGAGAAATGAGTCTAAAAATGATAATGCTTGGTTAGAAATTTTATAGCATTTTAATTTTTTGATAAGGAAAGAGTGGCTAATCACGTCAAAGGCTTTAGCAAAGTCTAGAAAAAGGACTCCTGTGATTTCATTATTATTGATATTCAAAAGACAATGCTCAATGAGTTGTATTAAGGCTGTATGGCAAGAATGGTTTTCACGAAAACCTGACTGGTTTTCATTAATTAGATCATATGTTTTAAAATGAGAATGTAAGTGAAACTGTATATGTTTTTCTAATGGTTTAGATAGGACTGACAGTATGGATATTGGTCTGTAGTTTGATGGATTGGTTCGGTCTCCTGATTTGTGTAAGGGTATTACTTTTGCTCGTTTAAACTTCATTGGGAAGTAATTCTTGTCAATACACAAGTTAAATATGTAGGTTAGGGTGTCAGTTATAGCATATGCACTGATTTTTAATATTTGACTATCAATTTTGTCTAGGTCTTTTGATCTTGACTGTTTCAATTTGAGTATACTATTAAGCACTTCTGTTACTGTTATTGGGGGTATAACAAAATCAGATGAGATGCTCTTTGATGAACAGAATTGCTTTAATTCAATCAGCTCATTTGTTTCTGTTTTATCATTAGATATTATAGAGTCAGCAATGTTTGCAAAGTGAGAATTCAGGTTTTCTGCTGATATTTCTTTTATGACTTTTTGGGAGTTATGTCTTGAGTTATTAGTTAAGGTATTAATGGCTTTCCAAATCGCTTTTGGATTTTGGGCTGAAGATAGCAAATCTTGAAAGTATTTTGTTTTGGCTTTGCGCTTCATTGAATTGACTTTGTTTCTTTGCTTTTTATATTCATCTCTTTGCTTCGATTTTAATAAATAGTCTCTTAGATTCATTTCGTTTTCAATTTCTTTTGTTAACCATGGAGGTTTCATGAAATATTTTATTCTTTTCTTAATAAATGGAGCGTGCTTATCATAGGTAGCTATGAATGTCTCTATCCAATAGTTAACAGCATCATCTGGATTTGTAATCTGATAAACATAGTCTAAGTTTGAATTAAGAATATCATTAATGAAGGCATCTTTATCAAAGTGTCTAAAGGAGCGGTAGGATATCTCCTTGTGTCCTGATTTGGGTATCTTTATTCCTTTTTTCCGCCATGTAAAGCAAATGGAAGAGTGATCGCTACAACCTGTCTGCACTGAGCATGTTTCTGCTATGTTGGTCTTTGAAGTAGTGTAAATGTGATCAATGAGGGTGCTAGTGTTATTAGTAATTCGAGTTGGACGATCAATTATTTGCTCTAAACCATACATGGCATAATTGATGTTCCATTTTGATCCAGGGATTGTCAGATCTATGTTGAAATCTCCCATAAGAAAGATTTCTTTGGACTCTAGAATTGCGGCATCCATCATTGAATTAAATTTATCATACCAGTCAATTGTTTCAGCAGGGTTCCTGTAGATGAAGCCAAGTATAATCGATTTACAGCGTCTAAATGTGATTTTTATCCATATAGATTCTACATGAAACTGTTCAAGATGTGTTAGTCTTTTCCAGGATAGAGAGGTGGCAC
>JASPKP010000805.1:0-10000 GCA_030674155.1 Stramonita haemastoma | reverse complement strand
CCAAGATTTACTGTCTTCCAAACAAAACTCAAAAATTATTTGGAGGGCCATAAATCAAATAACAAATAAACAATCATCTTCCAAATCAAATGTAATCAAAGATGTTACTGCTGAACAACTCAACAATCATTTCATAAACGTCTCTACTAACTTTGTTAACAATGATGATTCAAAATCCAATAACCTCAACACATTAAGACAATACTGCCAAGACAAGCATATTCCGTCAAAACTTCACATACCATTCATTTCAGTTTTTGAGGTCTATAAATATTTAATTCACCTCAAACAATCAAGGACACGAGGTCTTGATGGAATAGACAGCAGAATTCTGAAACTGTCAGCTCCAGTTATCACAGACACCCTAACATATGTATATAACCAATGTCTTGAAAAGAACTATTTCCCCAATGCCTTCAAAACTGCTAAAGTAATCCCCATCCACAAATCTGGTGACACTTTAGATCCCTCAAATTATAGGCCAATCTCTATTATATCCCTCCTTTCAAAACCCCTGGAAAAACATATAAATAAACACTTAGTCCGTCATATAGACACTAACGACCTTCTTCACCCTAATCAATCAGGATTCAGACAAAATCACTCATGTCATACTGCACTGACTAGTCTCATAGACAATTGGCTATCAAACATTAATGAAAACAAATTTTGTGGAGTATTATTTGTAGATTTCAAAAAAGCATTTGATACAATTGACCACACACTCCTCATCAGAAAGCTAGAACTGTACAATCTATCATCAGATAGTCTAGAACTACTTGCTTCTTATCTTAAAAACAGACAACAGTGTGTCTCAACAACTACATCCACATCCAATCTAAAACCCATTCATTATGGAGTACCACAGGGATCTATACTAGGACCTATTCTCTTTTCCTTATACATAAATGACCTTCCTCTACTTATCAAATCTAAATGTGAACTATTTGCTGATGATACAACCATACATACAAGCCATAACGACATTGACTCTCTTGCAACCATATTACAACAAAGCTGCAATGATCTTGTCAAATGGACAGAACTGAACCATATGTCTATTCACCCCCAAAAAACAAAATGCATGCTTATCACCACCAGACAAAAGCGACAAAATTTACCTCATAAACAGTTTCCAATCCATATAAGAAAGGAAGCAATTGAACAAACCTCTCATCACAAAGTTCTAGGAGTAACAATCGATGAAAATCTCAGCTGGTTCTACCACATATCTCATCTATGCAAATATTTGTCCCAAAGAGTATACCAGTTGACTAAAATTAAACATTTCCTTGACCACAATTCAAGGAAATTATTCTTCCAAGCTTACATACAATCCTCAATAGACTATGCCTCAACCCTATGGGATTCTGCCAGTGCAAACACTATGAAACCGTTACTAAGTCTGTATAAACGTGCTCTCAAACTTATCCTCCTGAAGAAAACAACTTTATTTGAAGTGGATTATACCCAGTTAAATATTCTCCCCCTACAACAAAGACTAAAATATAACAAAGACATTTTTATGTTTAAGATAATGGCAGGAGCTGTCCCCACATCCTTAAGAGATAAGTTCGCAATGAATCATTCCAGAAATACTGAAAAGCCAAGTGTCCCAATCCCAAGAATAGACTTGTTTAAATCTAGTTTACTATACTCAGGCCCTGTGCTGTGGAACTCCCTTCCCGATTCAATTAAAGAGCATCAATCATTGACAACCTTCAAAAATCACCTTCTAATCTACTTGATGCACCAAAAATAATAAACCAATTATATCCCCTTCTCCTTCTCCCCCTTCTCCTCCTCCCTCCCTCTGTGTGCGTGTGTGTGTGTGTGTGTGTGTGTGTGTGTGTGTGTGTGTGTGTGTGTGTGTGTGTGTGTGTGTGTGTGTGTTTGCGTGTGTGTGTGTGTGTGTGTGTGTGTGTGTGTGTGTGTGTGTGTGTGTGTGTTTGCGTGTGTGTGTGTGTGTGTGTGTGTGTGTGTGTGTGTGTGTGTGTGTGTGTGTGTGGAGATGAGAGGAGAGAGAGAGAGAGAGAGAGAGAGAGGAGGGAGAGAGAGAGAGGAGGAGAGAGAGTGTGTGTGTGTGTAGGTGTGTGTGTGTGTGTGTGTGTGTGTGTGTGTGTGTGTGTGTGTGTGTGTGTGTGTGTGAGTTGGGTTTTTTTGTTGTTGTTGTCCTCTCCCCTTTAAGCAAAACTTATGTTTTACGAGACTATTTTGATGCTAGATGGTGGTGGATTTATGTTTTCAGTCATTAGCCTCATCATATTCTCTGTTTGCTCTTTAATTTTGCGCCCTTTTGTGTGTGTGTGTGTGTGTGTGTGTGTGTGTGTGTGTGTGTGTGTGTGTGTGTGTGTGTGTGTGTGTGTGTGTGTGTATGTGTGTGTGAGTGTTTGTGTGTGAGTTGGGTTTGTTGTTGTTGTTCTTTCCCCCCTTTTATCAAACTTATGTTGTATGGGACTATTTTGATGACAGATGGTGGTGGATTGATGTTTTCAGTCATTCAACCTCATCATGTTCTCATGTTTGCTCTTTAATCATTGCGCCTTTTTTTGTGCTTTGTTTTGTTTTTGTTTGTTTATTTGTTTTTTTGTTTGTTTTGTTTTTGTTTTATCATCCAAATCAAAATAATCATTGATTCTTACTCCATATTTTGTTTCTGAATGAGTGCCTTTTTAAAACATTACCTTAATATTGTATCTCTGTCGTATTCCTTACCTGTTGTTGTAGTTCTTTCTCCCCTTTATCAAAATCTTGTTTTATGGGACTTATTTGATGTTAGATGGTGGTAGATCGATGCTTTCAGTCATTTAACCTCATCATATTTTCATGTTTACTCTTAATTATTGCGCCTTTTCTTTGTTTTGTTTTGTTTTTGTTTTTTCTTTGTTTTTCTTGCTTTCTTTATTCAACTCAAAATCATCATTGATTCTTACTTCTCATTTTCGTTTCTGAATCAGTGACTTTATAACATTACCTTAATATTGTATCTCTGTGTTAATTCTTGCCTGTTGTTTGATACTTGGTATGGTTCCTTACTTTTGGTATTTGGATCATTATAATTGTTGATTTTATTTATATTTTTATTGGCAGTATCTCCCCCCCCCCCCCCCTCCAATAAGGATATTAGTTTAAAAAAAAAAATTTTCCCCCTTTTATCCAAATGTATGATTTATGTCACATATATAATTTTTGACAGATGGTGGTGGATTGATGTTTTCAGTTGTTTATTCTCTTCTCTTGTTTGCTCTTTACCTATCAACACTTTTCTATTCTTTCATTATCAAAATCTTTTATTGTGACTTCTGATTTTTGTCTTCTGATCGAGTGCATTTGTATTACCTTATCATATATAGTGTCCTTATTCTTGTGTGTTGTTTGGTTTGCATAAAGCTTTATTGTTTAGTATTTTTTCAACTTGATGTATCCCTGAAAAGGGCGGGGACTGGATGTAAAAAAGCACACAAGTGCTTATCTATTATCCTCGAATAAAATATGTTGCCTTGCCTTGCCTTGCCTTGCCTTGCCTTGCCATATGGCTGGTGACTGTTCATTTTAACCACAGAAAAATGTGTTGAATTTCACTACTTACCATAAAGACTGCTTATGACAATATTGTAATTTTTCAATGGAATTGTAGATCTCTCCTTAGAAATTTGCTTCATATTGAAGCTCACATCTCTTCTCATACATATTCAGTTCTTGTATTACAGTCTCTAACAAACTTCCCAAATTAAAACACGTTTATTATCCAGCATTGTACATTTGTAGCAGTGAAACCAAAAGAGTGCAAACAGCATTGTACATTAGAGCAGATTTAAGTTACTCTCCTCTGTCTTTACCCCCTGTTCCAACATCTACAGATGAGTTTTTTGCAACAGCAGTCACTGTCAAAGTAAACAAGCAAACTGATATAAATGTAGTATCTGTTTATTATCCTAAGGGTCCAAAACCAGAGAATACAGACTGGATTAAACATATTGATCTGATAAGTAAAAAATGGATAGTTCTTGGAGATTTCAATGCGCATGCCCCATCATGGGAACCTAATTGTTGCAATGTGACCTGTAACAGATTAATAGAAAATATAATTGATTCAAAGTTGATTCTCCTAAATGATGGTAGTATAACAAGATTACCTGATATTGCAAGCTATAAACCATCATCAATTGATTTATCATTAATATCGCCTGAATTAGGAGTTAACGCAGTCTGGAACACCTATGATGATACATTGGGAAGCGACCATTTTCCTATAATATTACAGTTAAAAGAAACCATGGTTGAAAAAGAAGCCAAGATTGAGGATATAATCCCTAAATTTGTTTATAGTTGTGCTGATTGGGAACGGTATCAGTCCATATTATCTAATATAAACTGTACATATTTTTTAGATGAAACTATTGATTCCTCATATGACAAATTTTGTAAAGCTGTTTTACAGGCAGCAGAAAAATCTATTCCCAAATGCAAAATGACACAAGATTGGAAGTACTTTGGGAATGTGTGGTGGAATAATGAATGTGAGGAAGCAGTCAGCTTAAAAAAATTAGCTTTTCAAAAATGGTTGCATGACAGATCAGAAGTAAACTTCATTGATATGAAGAGGGCTAAAAATCATAGTAATAGAGTTGTGGCTCTAGCCAAGAAAACTTATTTTTCCAACTTTTGTAAGGATCAAATATATAAATCAAAAGATTTACAAAAAGTGTGGAAAAAAGTTTTTAAAATGAAAAATTGAAACATTTTGCCTATCTTTCTAATAAAACTCCATGATAATGAAATGCCTTCCTCCTTAGACAAGGCTGAAGCATTTGTAAAGTCCTTTTCAGAAAATAACACTTTGTGAAGTCTGAATCCAACTGACAAAGGCTTTAGAGAGACAGAAGAAAGAAAAGATGAATATAAAGATGCGTTTCCCAAACAAGACTACTTTTTAAATTCTTCTATTAGTTTCAAAGAGTTTAGCAAAGCTTTAGAATCATTCTCTTCAGTGCTGTTGGCATTGATGGCGTTTCATACCAATTATTGCAGCACTTGCCTTTAAAATGGAAGGAATTACTACATTCGTTTTTCCAAAAATGTTGGTTGAATAGAACTCTCCCTACCCTCTGGAAGAGGTCAATTGTAATACCAGTTCCAAAAAAGGGCAAACTTAGATCATATATTAATAGTTACAGACCAATAGCATTAACCTCGGAGGTGGGAAAAGTTTTAGAAAAAATCGTCCAAAGATGCCTTTTGTATTTCTGTGAAAAGGAAAATATCATTCCAGTGAATCAGGCTGGGTTCAGAAAAGGTCAATGTACGACAGATCATTTTGTAAAGCTTACGAGTCATATTAAATACCAGTTTGCACACAGAAAAAGCACACTTGTCACTTTCTTTGACATCAGTAAAGCTTATGATAGTGTATGGCATGCTAGATTATTATACAAATTGAAGCTTATTGGAGTTAATGGTGAAATGTATCAATATTTTAAGGCTTTTCTATCAGAAAGATTGATGTGTGCAAGAGTTGGATCAGTGTATTCATCTTTCAATAATTGCTCCTATATTGTTTTCGATTCTTCTTCATGACCTCCCGAAAGTTCTGTCAAACAATATAAACCTAGCACAATATGCTGATGATATTGCAATTTGGATGAATACAAGCATTAGGAAACATACTTCTAAATGAATTATAAATCATATCAATAAGATCTATCAATTAGAAATAGATAAATTAGATATTTCTTTGAAAGAAAATGGTCTTTCTCTTTCAGGAGAATAAACCCTAAATTAATGCTATTTCTAAATGGTGAAAATCCTTAGTGCTTACCAGCATTACACATGAATGGGGAAACCTTGAAATATTCTTAAAATGTTAAGTTTCTGGGTGTTCATTTAAACCTCAAATTAAATTGGAGATTCTATATTGAGTCTAGTAAACAAAGCAAGGAAACAACTAAACCTTCTCAAAATTATTGCTGTTCAGCCATGGGGTCAGGACACAAAGACTCTCCACTTAGCAACTAGTCTAGTCAGATCAATGTTGGTTTATGGGCAGGAGGTTTACTATTCAGCTCCACCTTCTTTATTGAAAAAGCTGCAAAGCATTGACAGTAAATCAATCAAACTGGCTCTTGGAGTTCCAGTGCATACAAATACACTGAATACATATAGAGCAGTCAATCTACTTTCTCTATCAGATCATTGTCAGTTATCTGTAGCTAAGTTTGTTACTAGAAATCTTTCATTATCAAACTCATTAATAACTGAAGTACTCATTGATTCAATCAAGGGTTATCCTAAGCGGGCCCAACATATCTCATCACTTTGTCCAATTCATAATTACATAGATGACTTACTGTCAGAGTGTAATATTGACATTTCTTCAATACCCATTGTTCCAATAGTACCTAAGATACCACAGTGGGAACATAAGGAGGCTACATTTGATATTGATTATACTATTCACAAAAAAGATGAAAATACTAATATGTTGACTTCTGATGTTAAACAACATCTTGAAACAAATTATCTAAATCATCTAAAAGTGTTTACAGATGGTTCCGTTTATGACTTAAATGCAGGATCAGGTTTCGTTATTCATGCTCTGAAGATACAAAAACCATTCTGTCTAGGGAAGGGTTTCTCAATATACAGCACTGAGCTCTATGCCATACTTATGGCTCTGATTACTATAAATAACAGTAATTTTGCATTTTTTCATATCGTTTTTTGTGTTGACTCGAAGTCTGTACTATATAGCCTCCAAGATTGGAGATCAAAAGTAAGGACAGATTTATTATTTGAAATAATATATCTGATACATTGTATCATGACAAAAAGTTTCGGAATAGATTTTTGCTGGATTCCTTCTTGATGTGACATATACTGGAATGAAATAGCAGACAATCTTGCAAAACATGTGCAAAAAGTGATTGTCCAGCTCATAACTTAAAATATGATTTTCGTGAAAATTAATTCACGATTGGAAAATCAGGTACACAAGAATATACTTCTATGGGAAATTAGAAATATTAGGCTATCCAAGACATATCACTAACATCACTTATAAGTTGCAATTAAATTCTTGGAAGACCAAATATTCTTGAAATGTAACTTGCTCCTGTTCTGAGCCATTATCTTGTGAAAATATTCTTTTTCAATGTTCAGTTTTTAATTCAGTTTCAAAGAAAATGGCATTGAAATTCAAAGGGAACCATTGAATATAGTTTCGCGAAAACCGCTGATTACTGATGTTGCTAGGATTATTTCCAAGTCCTCTGTAAATATTTTATGGTACGGTTTTGTTTGTTTGTTCGGTTGTTTCTTTAGTCTAATATCACCAAATGTGAATAGACTCTAAATTAAACAACAACAACAACAACAACAACAACAACAACACACACACACACACACACACAACACACACACACACCACACACACAACACACACACATTATATAGGCCACATTTGGACCAAAGAAAGAAAGAGAACACGGTGACAAAAGAACTGCAAGAAACTGTTGAGAAAGCCAGTCATTTAACTATCCTCGATATTTAAAACAATTAATTTTTTTTCTAAATGGAGCATTCCAGTGGCATGGAGGGGGGGGGGGGGAGGCAGTCTGCTGCATGGTTTGCCCACCATACTTACTTACCCAGGCTTTGCGCTCTAAAGACTAGAGCGCAACTCCATAGTCTTCCGAGACTGATGGGTACCTAGCTACTAAAAAAATAAATAAAATAAATCAACCGCACCTACCTTTGTGAAGTTGGGGTTTCGAATGGCCAAGATCCAGTCTTTGAAGTGCAGGTCCAGCATTCGTTTAGAGATATCGGGAACCGAGCTTTGGTGCCGGAAAATGTTCTCCAGGTCGCTGACAAATGCTCGCAATCTCCTGCTCCGGAATTTCCGGGTTTTCCACGGCCACAATATTGTCAGAACCCCGGAATGTCAGTTTTTTTTGGGAGATGCTCAGCCGCAGAGAAACGAGATCTTCCCCCGTCACGAACGCCTTCAATGCGGCAGACAGCGGTTGAAGAGGGAGTTGTACCACTTGAGGTTCATCTGCAGCAGACCCCCTTTGTCCACGAAGGTGATGTTGTAGCATTCCATGATCAGATCCTCGATGCTCGTGACGCAGTCCCGGACAAAGATGACGTTGTACTGGTCGATGGGCTTCTTGGACAGGAAGGCCCGCAAGTCTCCGGGGTACACTCTGTTCACAAAGTTGCACGCCTGCAGTCTGACGTGAATGTCGTTCATGTACGTGTACCAGTCTTCCAGACCTGCCGGGGTGTGTAGTCGGGGCTTGCAGAAAATGTTGGCAGGCAATTTCGGCGTTGTAGATCACTTCGTCCAGCCTTTCCGCCATGTCAGTTTGGGAGGTGGTTAGCTGGGGCTCGTCTCCAGGGCTCCACCCCGTGTACTTGGTGATTCGTCGCTGGTACGCGTTGCCGAAACATGTGGTACACGTGCATCAACGTCTGCTTTGACCGCTCATCCAGATCCTCGGGGTCTTTCTGCTTCACCTGAGAGTAGCACAGTTTCAGGGCGGCTCTGAAATGCGATTCTGCTTTTTCTTCCTCCTTGGGGCGACACAGGGAGAAGAAGCGACCCAAGTGAGCTCTGAAATTGGGATCTTCAGGAAAGGTGTCGCACAAACTCTGAAGAATTTCCAGACGGCCGTTGTAGGGGGAGCTGGAGTCTGCATCATTCATGATCTGGGAGAACAGAGGCCTTTTTCTCATAGTGTACGTGTCCTGAGTGCCAACGTCGCTGATTTCTGCATTGTCTCGAAAGATGAACGTTTTCGTCAGGACGTAGGCGACAGTGTGTGAGGTCACGGTGGACTTGGCTTTTTTCTGAGCTACATGGTGAATGAAGTCAATGCACAGACTTTTCAAGCTCTGCTTGGCGTCCTTGCTCAGTTCACTGCTTCTCCTGTCTCCTTGCGAGGTTTCGTTGGCTTTGGAATGTCCCTTGATGCTGGATCTTCTGTTGAGAATTTGCTCTAGAATCTCCCGAGCAATGATGTAATGGGCAATCCTCAGGTACCCACGCCTCCCTTCATTAGGATCTTGCACCACGAGAATCTGGAACTGTTCAGGGAAGTCACTCAAACTCATTACATGACTGGCTGGTTTCTGCATGATGTGGACGAAAAACTGGCATGGAATGGAGGTTTGACCGTAGAAATAAACCAGGGCAATGTACCCGAGACACCTCTGCCATGGCTGTAGTTCCTTGCTGGGGTTTACAGGTAGATCAAGGTAGCCTCTTACATACGCTCTTACACCTTGAAACTCATGAGCGTTAGACTGTCATTCCGTATTCAAACATCTGATGCTTTCCCGTCTTTTCCTTCACGTCTCTGTCCAGCTTTTTCAACCTTTCTGATTTCCCCGTGTCTGTGTCACAGCGGTCGGTGTACCTCAGCACAAGATTGCTCGATTCGTTCTCTGAAACAAAGCCTGACAAAACGGACGTTGGGCTCAGCGATGGCGAGGAGGCTTTGGATTCGCTGAGGTGGTACAGGTACCGCTTCAGCTGCAGCACCACCACAGGACTGCGCTGCAGAAAGGCCAGGATCTGCTTCAGCCTGGGTTCGTCCTTCCCCATCAAACAGGGCCACCACAGGCATGCAGGACCGCTGGTGCAGGAAAATCAGTTTGTCGGCAATGTCTTCAGGAGAAGATCCTGACCTCTGTCTCACTTTGGCGCAGGGCGCTGTCTCGTGAAGATCCCAGATCAGTCTCTGGGCCATGGTGGACCCTCCGGATCCTGGCGCGTGGAACACTGTCAGGTTGACGTCTTTGTATTTTCTCGATGCACTGCCTCACGTACCTGATCACCTCATCGGCCACGCTAGCTTCACGTCCAGGTATCCGGGGCCGACAGCATACCAGGTGGACCATCGGATCGTTCCGCCCCGGAAAAAAGTGCTCCGCTTCTGCTTGAGATCGTCCGTGGTCATCTCCTGCCTGGCGTATGGGTTTTCAAGGTACAGGA
>JASPKP010008052.1:0-12018 GCA_030674155.1 Stramonita haemastoma | reverse complement strand
TGTTTGTTGGTAGTGTGTTTGTGTGTGGGTTGTGTGGTGTGTGTGTGTTGTGTGTGGGGTTGTGTGTGTGTTGTGTGTGTGTGTTTTGTGTGTGTGTGTTGTGTGGTGTGTGTGTGTGTTTTGTGGTGTTTTTGTGGGGATGCCCCTTTCCCTCCCCCCTCTGCCCGGGCTGTCCTGTTTTCGGGTCTGTCTGT
Organism: Stramonita haemastoma; assembly: GCA_030674155.1. NCBI lineage: Eukaryota > Metazoa > Mollusca > Gastropoda > Neogastropoda > Muricidae > Stramonita > Stramonita haemastoma. The sequence goes on along the minus strand of JASPKP010008052.1, from coordinate 11,824 downwards.
CTGTCTTCCCCCTGTCGGGTCTGTCGGTCTGTCTGTTGTCTAAATTCTTCCTCTCTCTCTCCCCCACTCTCTCCTCTCTCTCTCTCCCCTCTCATTTTCTTCTTCTCAAAAACTCTGTGGGGCACACCCCGTGCAAACCCCAATGAAACCCCTTCCCCCAAAACCACACCGTGCATTTTTCCCCCAATGTATGAAACCAATCCCCATTAAAAATGAGAAAACGAATCCCTCCCCTACCGGGCCCCCCCCCAAAAACCCTTAAAACCTTCCCAGCAAAACAAAAATTGGGAAAGGGCACTATAAATTTAAAAATCAAAACCCCTTGATCGCTGACGCAGGACTGGCTCTGTCAGTTGTGTCAAAAAACCAGCTTTCCAAATAACCCCCCCCCCCCCCCCCTTCCCCTCTCACCCTGACCCCCCCCCCCCCGGGGCCCCCCACCCTCCCCCCCTTTGTCCCCCCCCTTCCTTATTTTTTTGGGTGTGTGGTTTCCCCTGATCGAAAAGAAGAGAAGATACATTACAAGAAAGAAATAAAAGAAATGAAAGAAAAAAAAAAAAAAAAATGAAAAGGGGGTCGGAAGGTGGGGGGGGTTTTTGGGGGGGGGGGAGGGGGTGGGAAAAGGGGTTACTAAACGGGAGGGGGGGGGGGGGGGGGGGGGCCCGGAAGGATTAAAAAAAAAAGTTTTTTTGGTTGTCAGTTTAAAATCGAAAAGTCCACAGTTTTTTTTGGTCAAGGTTTCCCAAAGGCCCCCCAAAAAACTCCTCTGCCCTCTCCCCCTAAACTTTTGGTCTGGTCTGTTGTTGTCTGTCTGTCGGGTTTTTTGTGGGGTGTGGGGTGTGTGTGTGGTGTGTGTGTTTTGGTTTTGGGTGTGGGGGTTGTGTGTGTGTGTGTGTGTGTGTGTGTGTGGGTTCCCTCTCTCTCTTCTCTTTTCCTCCTGTCTCTCTCTTCCTCTCCTTTTGTTTCCTGCAGTCTTCCCTTTTTTTTATTTTCTTTAAATCATTTTTTTTCCCCTTCTTATTTTCTTTTTTTTTTCGTTGTTTATAAAAAATTTTAAAATTATATATTTTTAAATATTTATTTATATAATATATATAATTTATTATATATGTAGCATGTATGTATTATACTAACGCCCAACACTACGCACGCACATAATACGCCGCAGTCACACACACGCAGAAAGCACCCGCAAAAATCCCAAATAAAACACGCGCAACTTGAACGGAAAGAGAGAAAGAAAAAAAAGAATAAAGGATATAAAGGTGCGTGCGTGTACTGCATGTGGTATGTTTTTGTGGGGGCGGCGTGCGTGTGGGGTTTTGGTGTGGCGTTGCGTGCGTGGGCGTTTGGTGGTGTGTGTTGTGTGTGCGTGCGCGCGCGCGGCGTGTGTACAGAATGAGACAGGGGCAGAAACATACAGGTTGGGAGGGACATAGAGCCCATAAAGAGTAACAAATTGGTGTTGAAAAAGAAAGAAATAAAAACATTTAAACCCCCCTTGTGATTTGCCTGAGTTACAGCCCACCCTCAGTGAAAAAAAGTGCGATTTGAATGAATTATCAATTAAATATTTCCTTTTCTCTTTTGAGGGCAAATTTGACTTTCCAAAAAATGAAACATTTGTTTGGTGCCATGGGATTTTTTTTTGTTTGTTTTTTTGTTTTGTTTTCTCTGAAAATGTTTATTATAGCTACACTAAAAGCGTCTGCGCGCTGCTTTCGTTGTGTTTTAACTGCGTGCTTTTATCGGTTGCTTCTTTTGAATTAAGATAATTTTTTTTCTTTTTTTTTTTTTTTTCGGGGGGGGGGTGGGGGGGATGGGGTTTGCCTTTCCCATTTCGGATTACGAAAAAACGTCGTTTGAAAGAGAAACCACTTTTTTAAAAGAAATTTATTATTCAATTTTGGGATCTCAAAGTTTAGAATTTACTAAAAGGTGTTCCAGCAAAAAAAAACAAACAAAAAAAAAAACCTCTCCCTTCCTCCCTCTCTTCCCCTCTTCTCTTCACTCTCTCCCCCTCTCCTCTCCTCTCTCTGTCCGTCCGCCGTCGTCCGCCGTCTGTCTCTGTCTGTCGTCTGTCTGTTCTTCTGTCTGTCTGTTGTCTGTCTCTCTGTCTCGTCCTTTTCTCTGTCTCTGTCCTCTTCTCTCTCTCTCTCTCTCTCTCCTTCTTCTCTCTCTCTTCTCTCTCTCTCTCTGAAACATTCATCGGTAGGATACTTCAGCTGTAAAAGGTCTTTTTTTCAGTTTACTCCCCCCCCCCCTTATGTTTCCTCATCGTCTACGTGTTCCCGAGGTGTGCCCCCCCCCCCACGCCGTTTTTTTCCCGTTTTATACACACTGTGGATCAGCAGACTAGAAAGGGGACTTTACACCCCCCTCTCAAAACCGGAGAATAGGGGAGGGGGGGGGGGGGGGGGTTGTTCCGTTAAAAACCCTTTCACCCCCGGTAAAGACCATGAGCGATGTGAGTCTTTTGGGATGAGATGATAACCGGGCCCCAGGTAATATATACACACGTGGCGCACATAAAACATCACTCCCCGTGGAGAGGGGGGGGGCCTCCCAAAAAAAAATAACCCCCACCTTCTGGAAATTCTGTGCAAAATTTCCCTTTTTTCACCCCTTTTCTTTTCTATTTTGGGTTTGTTTTTTTTTCTTCCTGCCCCCCTCTTTTTTGTTTTTTTTCGCTTTTTTGGGCCCATTCTTCTGGGTTTTTTTTTCAAAAATGCTTATAGATAAAAGTTCTCTCCCACGCTGAAGTCAGAATGCGGGGTCGACTTTCAGGTGGGTGTTAATGCGCACAATACGGGGTAAGCAAGTATGGAGGGCAAGCGTTACCCATGCAGCAGACCCTCTCTCCCACGTTGGGGAATGGTCCATTCGAAAGGAACCCCCGATATAATGATTCCGTCCCGTTCGGGGGCCGTCAGAACTTGCCAAATGCGCCCAACCCGCTCTGGGGACTCCAACCCCCCTGATTTCCCCCCCAGGATGATGTCTAAAACAACACCTTGTGCATGTTTGGTTTTTTTATTTTCGCTCAATGAAGACAACAATGAATGTGTATAACTTTCATCGACAAAAAAAACAGGACAAAAAAAAAGATATAAACAATGAAGTAAATCAATTAATACAGACCAGTCTGGTTTTTAGGCCCCTTTAGAGAAAATTTTCCCACAGAGCGTAAATGCTAAAGGTAAGGTGTCCCATAACCTATGTGGTCGGGGGGGTGTGAGGCGTCAGAGACATCGCTTCTCTAGGGCCCCAGCATATGAGGGCGGCGCCCTTTCCCTCTCCCCCCTGCTTTACCCTTTCCCCGTCCCTAAAGAGGGGAGGTACCATTTACAGTGGGTGAACTGGCGGGCTGTACTAAACCCCGGCGCACAAACGGTCACCCATCCAATCGTTAACCACGCTGATGCTGCTTAACCTTTGCTTGGGGAAAACCATGTCTTTACCACTGAGATATCCACTCCCTTCATTTATACTTCCAAAAAAATTTCCCCTAAATTTACCTGGCATGTTGGCAGAAGATCTTTCCCCTTCGGGGGCCCCGGATCATAAATTTTTTTGCTCCCTTGGGAAGTTTGCTGGCTGTTTCAAATCTTTCGCATCCTGCTTGCTCGGATCCAATAATCGTGCCCAAAGGGAAATCATAAATGAAGGGCATGTGGGGCAGAAAAACAAGTTTTGCGCCAGCCGAGTCAGGGGCCCACCTGGTGCCGGACCTTCCCCGGCTTCCATCCACCCCAATCGCCAGACTCCTTCCCTTCAAGGTTTCGATTTGACTCTTCAAAAAAAGGATTTGGAATGGGGAGGAGTCGAAACTAAAAATGACAGTGTTTTACAGTATATACATTATGTTAAGGGCGGGAATAATGACCCAAAGGAAATTCAGTTAGCTTTGACAAACCCTGTCAAAAAGACCCTCCCAATCCCAAAAACCCGGGCTTGGGGAATGCATCGCTGCAGAAAAAAAAACATTGCAGAGGATTTAATATCGGTGTCCACTCTCAACAGACTTTTGGGGATCTCTCGCCTTTAAAGAGGGAAGGTCTCTCCTGGTGCAGGTCTGTGATGAGAGGTATGTATGCAGGTTAAAAACACCAACCCTTTTTTTCTCAGGAATGGGCAGGAGAAAAAACTATCCACTACGGTTTTTGGATTTATGGGGTGCCTATCTCTTTTCCGATTCGAGAGAGAACACTCATTATCCACAGCGATTGTGAACTGGGCACAGTCATCAAGCTGAGCGATCTTTTGCATTATCCCTCAAAACCCTTTTCCACAACTGAAAAACGCCCCCTTGTGCTACCCTTCTATTAAACACACCCATTGTGCTTGCTTCATACTTTAAAAACACAATATAAAATCACCCTTGTGCATCTTATTACTAAACACCAAATACTAAATCACCCTTGTTCTATGTTCATACAAAACTCACCCATTGTTCTAGCTTCTTTCAAAATCACCCATTGGTATGCTTCTTTCAAACTACCCATTGTTCTATGTTTCATATTTAACTCACCCATTGTTTTTTTGCTTCAACAAAACTCCCCTTTGTGCTTGTTTCAACTAAACTCCCCATTGTGCTATGCTTCATACTAAAACCACCCATTGTGCTTGCTTCATACTAAAACTCCCCATTTGTTATGCTTCATACAAAACTCACCATTTTGTATGCTTTTAAAACCCTACCCTTGTGCTATGCTTATCTAAACCCATTGGCTATGCTTATACTAAACACATTGTGTTATGCTTCATCTAAAAAACCCATTTGCTATGTTTTATATAAACTCCCCATTGTGCTATGCTTCATACTAACCCATTGTGCTTGTTTTCATCCCAAACACATTGTGTTATGTCTATAAACAAACCCCCCATTGTGTTGCTTTTACTAAAAAAACCAATTGTGCATGCTTCATAAAAAACACAAAAGACTAAACTCCCCCCTTGGCTTGCTTTTACTAAACTTACCCATTGTGCCATGCTTCAACTAAAAACTCATAATCATAATGAAAAACATTTCTCAGCAACCTTGGAAACTCTGTCAAAGTTGTGTCTTCACAGTAGATCGTATTGATCGATCATTTTTTTTTCTGAGCCCCCAGCGCTTTGTTTCTTTATCTTACACCCGGGACAATCCAGGAATCGGAGTGCAAATCCCCACAAAATGAAGACTAAAGGACATGGTGGTCGTCTTAGTGCCAGGGGAATCCCCCTTTGAAAACCCCCACTGTTCAAAGTGAGATCAATCTTCTTTTCTCCTTCAAAATTTTCTGCAGCACAGAGATAACACTTTTTGGGCTTCTTCATTAAAAAAAAAAAAAAAAAAAGAGCTCTTTAAAGTGTTTTTATGGTTGTAGAACACTTCCCTTAAATAATAAAATTTTATGAAGGACCATTTTGAGTGACAAAGTGGGGGGGTGGGGGGAGGGTGGAGAGAAAAAAATGGGTTTTGGTGGGGAGGAGTGTATGAAAGGGGGGTGGGGGGTGTACCCTTTAGAAAAAAATAAAAAGGTAGGCTACTTGAGCTGTCAATAGATCTATACAGAAAAAAAAAGCCGGTTTTAATGCAAATAGTCTGGCTAGCCCCATCAAATAGATTGATAAATTTTTTAAACCCTTGCGTCAAAAAAAAGCTTTATGGGCGGAAAATTCAGCGGAAGCGACATTATTCCGTTTCTTTTGTGAACTACACTGCCTGTAAGGCAAAAGGGAAATAAAAAAGAATTTAAAAGGGAAAAACCCTTTTTCCCCCTCACAGATCCCCCCTTTCGTGGAGAAAAAAGGGGATAGAGCATGTCCCCGTGAAAACCCGAAGTAAGTTAAGAGCACGCTAAGGTCTTTCTCTCTCCTCTCTCTCTTTCTTTTCTCTGTGTTTTTTTTTTTTCTCCTTTTTTTTCCTTTCTTTTTTTTTTTTTTGTTGTTGGGTTTTTTTTAACAGGGCTACAAGTTTTTTTACTTTTTTCCAAGTAAATGTTTTACCTTATCCCTTATGTGGACATTACTGGTTAGAGTTGGGGTGATTCTTTTTGCGGGGTTTGTGCGTTTTTTGGGAAAAATGTTGCGGTAATTTGCTTACAGTGAAAAAAAAAGATTGCATAGGGTACCCACGCTTTAAAATAGTGTCATTACACAGGTAAGGTTTCCCCAAGACAGGCATTTGGTGTTGACGCATTTATGCTCAGGCTGAAGTTTTTTTATTGGGGAGTTTTTATCTCTTTCTTTTTTTTTTTACATTCATTTTAAGTCGAAAAATAAACGACAAAGATGTGCCTAGCTTTAATTTTGGGCCCTTTTAGACAGTATCAAAGCAAAAGTTAGAGATAAAACAACTGTTTATTCATTTTATTCTCTCTCTCTCCTCCCCTTTTCTCTCTCTCTCTCTCTCCTCTCTTTCTCTCTCTCTCTCTCTTCTCTCTCTCTCTCAGTTTCAACCAAAAGTAATAGTAGGCAAATAGCTCTTCAAGTCCCCTTTTATACCCGCTTTTTGGCAAGAAAGTGAATTTGCGAAAACGCCGGTAAATCAGATTTGATATGTCTACGACCACGAAGCGTGCCAGGTTATTTGCAGTACAAAGAATTTGATTCACCGAAAAATTGGATGCTATCTCGTGTACTTTATCAGAAACTGCTTTGGTAGGAATTGTACCCTTTTTCACATTATGCACATCCGTACAAAAAAAACACTTAAAATACAATGTGGGGGGGAGGGCCCCAAAGGTGAAGTGTCGTATTTATGACCCCCACAGAAGGAAGGCTTGGATCTTGTTGCGGAGGGGTTTATGTAGGTTCTGGTTTTTTGTGTGTTTTGTTTTGGGGTTTGTGTTGGGGTTTTCTTTTTATAAAGAATAGGGGGGGTTGTTTGTTTTTGGGGATTTTTGTTTTTTTTTTTGGTTGTTTTGTTTTGATTTTGGGTTTTTTTGTTGTTGTTATTTTTCCCTGGGTTTTTTTTTTCAGAATTTAAAAAACGTTATACTTTTTTCCTCCAAAAAACTTTTGCCGGGATGTGACTCGATCCCCAAAGGTTTATTTTATCAACGTCATGCTTGTTATCACTTGAGACTCGTTAAATAAAAAACATATCCCTCTGTGGCAGAAGGTTGGCCCGCCCTCGCTGGTGGTATGGGACACTCAATTATCCAATGTAGTCGGGAATCTGCCATGATGACTTTACCCAGATCCTGCTTAGCACGTTTTCAGTTCGGGGCGCCCCCAGATTCCGAGAGTCAGGGGGAAAAGAAAATGTTTTCACACCTAATTAATTGTTATTGATTTCTTTTGTGTTGTATAGGTTTGAATGTAAGCGCTTTGATTTTTTTGCAAAATGTAGCGCATATCATTTTCCCTAATTTTTTTCATTATTATTATTATCAAAGGGTTTTGGTGTTAACTGTTGATGGTTTTGGGCCCTTTTGATCTCATCAAACGCCACCCCGCCTCTTTGACAACAACTTAAAAATACACCGCAGGGGCACCGCCTTTCCTGGACGTAAAAACCCTACAAACAACTCTTTTTGCTGATTACCGTTTGAAGAACGGCCATGTTTTTAGATTTCAAATTTTCCCTTTATTTGTGATGATTTATTCTTTCTTGCCTGTCTTCCAGGGTGGGGTATTGACTATTTTTAACACCATGCTTCATCAACAGCTCGGGTTTTACAAACGCTTGGCCCGAGGTCAGACCCCCGGTACCTTTAGAAAGACGGATGATGTGTGGTAAGATACCTGGTTTCTTCGCTGGAGGACCCCGGTTTTTCATTCATCCAAAAGACCCAAAAGAAATCAGTTTTTGTCTGGAATGAATGTTAACCCGGGGAGAAAATACTCTCACACAGACGCTAGCTTTGGTTTGAACCCCCCGATCTCGATTGCTGGTACCACTATTGTGAGTCGGATGATCTGAACCTTGTCGAGTGAGGCCCCCGGGTTATGATTATCAAAACTACACAGAACACCAAAGAACCCTAATGGTCTGAGAATATCTCCACAGGGGGGGGTCAACTTTCCCTTTTTCTTTTCTTTACTTTTTTCATTTTTCTTTCTTTCATTCTTTTTTTTCTTTCATTCATTCTTTTTTTTTTTCCCGTGTGGGCTTAAAAAAAAGCCCTTTCCCTTTACTAAACCCCAAGAATTTTCCGAAAAGTCAGCATCAAACGTTACCAATGCACCACACTCTTAGTGGCCTATTCTGTGAACACAGACGTAACGGGGAAAAAAAGTAGCTACCCTTTTTCCCCTTCCAGTTACCACGTCAAGTGTCGTAGAGGTACTTAGCGAAAAAAAGAAAAAAAAAAAGAAAAAAAAAAGACAAAAAAAGAAAAAGAAAGACCAACGAAGAAAGTTGACAAAACGACAGCACGGGCAGTAAAGAGATGTACCCCCTACGTGTTGCTTGATGTCACATTAAGTTGCCATGCATCTGTATCGATTGTGTAAACGGGATAAATCCCTCTAAAAGGAAACCTGCTAAATTTAAAAGTGTAGACACAAGACCTGCCAGTTTCCAAATGGTCTTCTTTTTCCCCTTGTTCCCGGGAAGTAGCGTCTTTTTTTTGGGAATTTTTGGGGAGGACTAGGTCCCTACTTTGAAAGGGGGGGGAGGGGGGGGGGGGGGGGGGGGGGGGGGGGGGGGGGGGGGGGGGGGGGAGGCAAGAGTAGTCTTTTGAGGTGGTATGCCTTACTCAAAATTGGTGAACTGATTGGGCCTGTGCGCACGTGGGTGTGGGGTGTTTGTGTGTGGGTGTTTTTTTTGTTTGTGTGGTGTGTGGGGGTGAGAGAGAGGGGAGAGAGAGAGAGAGGAGAGAGAAAAAAAGGGGGGGGAGAAGAGGAGGAGAGAGAGAAAAGAACATATCACAGTGTTTTTACTTTCTTTTTTCGGGTATATTTTTATTTCTGCGAGTTTAAAATGTTTTTCCCTTTACACGTCACTTCGATCAGTTTTTCTTGTTTTAAAAAAAGTTTTTTTTTATGCCCCCCAGGTGTTAAAGGTAATTAGTGTGTGGTGGGTGGTGTGGGGTTGTTTTGGTGTGTGTGTTGTTTGTGTTGGTGTGTTGTGTTGTGGTTTAAAGTATGTCAAATCAAATCAAAATGATCTTTATTGGGGTAAAAAATAAGTTACAGCTTTTCCCCCCTTGTCTTGGTGTGTGTGTTGTGTGTGTTTGTGGTGCGCCACGCGCCGCGCGTGGGCGCGCTGCAGTTGTGTGTGTGTGGTGTTTTTGGTGTGTGTGTGTGTGTGTGTGTGCGTACTTACATTGGCCATGTGAATTAGTTTATGATATCATAATGATCATGGAATTTATATAGCAACATCTGTTGATAGCATGGGTAAATGGACTATGTGCATGAGCGTGTGACACTGGCTCACACGCACACACCGCGCGCAACACCCCAACACACACCACACTCACACACACACACAACCACACAGCACACGCCACATCACACACACACACACACAACACACACCACACACCCACAAACCCACACACACCCACCACAAACACACACACACACACACACCCCCACACACACACACACACACACAAACACACACAAAGATTTTTTACTTAGTTCTTCCTTTTTTTTTGGGTTAAAGTTGTTCACGTTTTTTTTTTTTTCTAGCGTCAATACACAAACGCGTTGGAAAACGATACCACATTAAAAAATAAAAAATAAAAATTTCCCCCGACGATTTCCCCAAACGCTTCAGTTCACTCGCCTGGTTTTTTTTCCCAGATCATGCGTTTACGATTGTAGAATGGTTTTTCATTCAGATTGGGTTTCCGGACCTTTTCCCCCCCCTCTTCCTCCCCTTCCCCCCTTTTTACACCCTTCCCCCCCTCCTAGCTTGCCTTATACTGGGAAAAAAAGTAAAATAAATTTTAAAAAGAAAAAAACAGAAAAAAAAAAAAGAAACAAGGTAATCGTGAAAAAGTGTCGAAGTGTTTGCAGAACGGTGCCAAAATGTAAAGGGGGGGAGAAGGGGGGGGAGAGAGAGGAGAGGGGGAGAGGAGAGGGGGAGAGAGGAGAGGGGGAGAGAGAGAGAGAGAAGAGAGGAGGGGAAAAGAGAGATGGGAAGGACAGACAGAACAGACGACGGGAAGACAGGACAGAGAAAAGGAGAAGTTATAGTATTTAGTATAGAGCAGAAAAATAAAAGAAGGAAAGGTTGGGGGGCTGGCAGGAGGCAGGCAGGCAGGCAGGCAGGCAGAGGAGGGGAAGGAAGGAAGGGAAAGGGAAGGAAGGAAAAAAGAGAAAAAGAAAAAGAAGAAAAAGAAAACAACAAAAACAAAAACATAACAAAAAACAGAAAATAAAAAAGAGACAAAAAAAATCACTGCTGCTGCGGGCTGCCATTTCTACATACCCACATAACAATAAAAAGCAGAAACATAGTACGAACAAAAACCAAATAAAGAAAAGCAAAAAAAAAAAAAAAATTAAAACAAAAAAATGTTAAAGAATTGTAGGATAATTTTGTTCGGCCCCCAAAAAGAAAAGGCTGAAGTTGGGGGAAAGGGGTAACCCAATGCGCTGAAATGAAATTTTTAACGAACCAGGAAACCATTTTATTTTAAACACAGTGTCCAAACTTGAGAATTGTGGTGCAAAAGTCATAGACTGAAAATAAAACGAATTTAAACCCCCCAAAATTGTTTTATTGTTGTTGCTTTTGTTGTTGTTTTTGTTGGGGTGGGTGGGTGGCTGGGGGATGGGGGGGGGGGGGGGGGGGGTTTTTGTTGAGTTTCCCATTAAAAGTAGGCCTTTTTTGCAGGCCGTTTTTGATATGCTGATCACATAAAACTCATTTTTTCCCCAAACCCTTTGGTTTCGCACATAAAAGTCTGGTTATTAAATAAGGGTACAGATCTAACAAGCGGTCACTCGAGTTTGTCTCATCATTATTTTAGTGGGTTGGGGTAATTTTGGGGGGGGGGGGGGGGGGGGTCTTTAAAAAAAGTTGCTTCCCTATAGATGTGGTTATTTTTCAAAATTGGCATTTTTATTCTGTTGATTTAGATTTAAATAGGGGACTCTTCTTCTGCTCTTGAAAAAAAGTTTGTTGGAAAACTGTTTTCGGTTTTAAAAAAAAGCAAACCACCTCATAAAACTACCCCTTTTACAAATCGGGGCATTTCATGCACGAAGAGGAAACAGTTTACACAAAACCTCCCGAAAGTCTGAATGTAAAAGGGCTTTTGTGACTCAGGTTGAGTCTTTCAAAAAACTGTAGCAAACAGAGGTCAACGGTAACACCCAATAATTTCAATTTCCCAATTTTTTTAAAAAACTGAGTTTTTTAGCCTAACCCCTCTGTTTCCATAAAACGCGCACGCACGCTCCAAACCCACACAACACACACAAAACACACAACCCAAAACCCCACAACCACACACAAACACAAACAACAAAAAACACACACACACACACAACACACACAACAACACACCGCACGCACGCACGCACCCCCACGCACGCACACCGCACCCCCCCCCCCGCACGCACGCACCACGCAGCACGCACGCACCACACACACCACACAACCCCTAAGAGTAAGACCCTTACACTCTGTGCCCAGCAACACGGCGTGTAGGCAGCCTACGCTGCAGTAAACTGCTTGCGATGAAACCCCTCACCAACCCCAAATTTTTCATTGCTCCCGGCCCGCCCCGAAACAGTGATCGTAAGGTCCGTAGTAGCACTGCTGAATATCCTAGGGGCGTTTTCATTGGTTGCAAAAAAATGTTAAATTTCATTGCAAAACAAACCCTGTTTTTGGTAAAATGCTGTTTTCATTGCAAAAAAAACATGCTTT
>JASPKP010008051.1:5000-12019 GCA_030674155.1 Stramonita haemastoma | reverse complement strand
GACTTTAAAAAACAATAAATTTATTGGCAACTGGACCAGTGAAGAGTCATGAGCAAAACTTACAGTTGCTATTCATGTATTTCATAATGGTATCAATGAAGTTTAAAGAATCTTTTATGAATACATCAAAAAGTCACCTAAATGTATAGAAACACAAGCGCCCTTTAAAATGATACAGAATAAACCATTTGACCAAGAATACACGATGAGTTCATGAAATGTAAAATACTTAAAAAGACAACAATGGACAATCAAATAATTTAGAGGCCGATATCAACATTCAGTGTATAAGCAAGTATGGTAGAGATTCACTTTAGTGATGGAGACATTGTTTTTAATGCCTCGTTAAATCATCTGATCTAAACAGTGAGAGCTCAAGAGAATCTGTTTGCATTTAATCACAAACTGCAGTTTTTTATAGATTTTGAAACAGCATTTGACTTAATACATCAAAACCTTTGGTAGCCTATTTTACATAAATGGAAGCAAAAATAATATATCGTAAAAGTTTATAAAGTTATGGATGATTATGTTAAATCCAAATACGGGGGTACGCTTTGTATAACAAATTATATCATCTATACCACAGGTGTAAGGCAATGAGACCCATGCAGTCTAAAGCAGTTTCCATAAACGATCTAGCCTTAGAATTAAGGAGAGTAAAAAAAAAAATAATAAAAAAAAGGAGCAAAATACGTTTTTTTATGCATTTAATTTGTTAACACATTTTCCTTGCTTGATTGTTTTAAGCAAATCTACTCAGCAATTCTTTGAAACAAGAGGATGGCAAGATCCCAGGGCCAATTGTTGTTGTTGGAGAATTATGTGGGAACGGGAGGGATGAACTTGAGTCCAGGGCTGTTTTCAGAACAGACATAGAAGCAGAAGATTCACTTGTACAGCATTGGGGCAGGGCTGATTAATTCAAAAAGGTTTTATTCAATTTTGTAATACTTATTTTTTATCAAAGTCGGTAAACTCGCACGTGTGGTGTGTGTGTGTGTGTGTGTGTGTGTGTGTGTGTGTGTGTGTGTGTGTGTGTGTGTGTGTGTGTGTGTTTATTGTTTGTTTTGTTTTGTTTAATGTCCTTCACTACTTGGTGATATAGACACACCCGCATTCTCTCTCTCTCTCTCTCTCTCTCTCTCTCTCTCTCTCTCTCTCTCTCTCTCTCTCTCTCTCTCTCTCAGATATATATATATATATATATATATATATATATATATATATATATATATATATATATATATATATACATATATATACATATATATACATATATATATATATAACTACAGAAGAGATCTTACTGGGGAAGAATATATAACCTCAGCAACTGATGTTATGAACTGCTGAGAGTCATACAAAACTTCTTGAACAGTGGCATATCTATTTTTAATATCTAATCCTCTCCTTTTAAAAAGGTCAATAAGAATTGGGCAATCAAACAATAAGTGGTGGATTGAAAGAGGTTGAGAACAGCAACATGACACGTTTTTAGAATATTTGGTATTCCATGCATTCAACCTCAGTTTATACATTAAAATTTCTAGTTTACGTGAACATGAAATACGTTCAAAATGTGATGTCTTCATTTTGGAATGCATTCTATTCATCAATCTTGCACTAATTTCATACGAGGACAATACAAGATTGGAATCAAACGTTTCAATACTACGATCAGAGGCACCTTGTTTTGCTAATGAATCAACCAACTCATTCCAATAAATTCCACAGTGAGAAGGGACCCAACATAAAGTTATCTGAATCCCTCTACTTGCAATACAATGTATCAAAAATTTAATCTCAAATATAATATCCGTCCTTATTTTCCCTTGCCAATTATTTAGTGCCTGCAATACTGCTTTTGAATCAACACAAAAAAGTATGTGGCAAATATCAAGAGCCATATCAGACAAAAACTTTAAGGCCATAAAAATTGCAAATAATTCAGACGTAAAAATGGAAAAATGTTCTCCTAAATGAAACGACTTTTGTACTTTTAAAGCTGGAATCACAAATGCTGCGCCACTTCTGCCTGATTCCAATACAGATCCATCAGTGTACACTTTTAAATAATTGGAATAATTACATTCAATGTGGCTTTTTACATCGACAGTGAGAAGATTTTGATCTTCATTCTTTTTTACATCCGTGTAATCAATGTCAAAGCTAGCTGAAATATGTTCCCACGGAGGCATTAGGGGAACCATCGGTAAATTTGGAATCGTTGCTATGTCAATGCCAATTTCTTTCATTAATGAATCAGTATAATTTTTAATTGGCAGCAGAAATGAAATATCGCATGCTCGTTTTGGATAATCAGTGTCTTGATCCATAAGTATTTCATCTTTTACTGAATTTGGAATAGATAGACTCCGAATCACGTACTTTGATACCGCCAATCTTCGTTGATCAGAAAGAGATAACAAATGTGCTTCTTTATAAGTATTAGCTGTGTTAGCATGTGTTGGAACACCAAGTGCTATCTTTATGGCTTTACTGTCTAAACTTTGTAATTTTTTAAGCAGATAATCTGCAGCAGAAAAATAAACTTCTTGTCCATAGATTAATTTTGAGCGTACTAAAGATTGAGCCAAATGTATCAGTGTTTTAGTATCTTGACTCCATGCCTGAAAACTTATTACTTTTAAAAAGTTCAGTCTTTTTCTAGCCTCGGTTATTAAGTGGTCGATGTGCATCTTCCAGCTCAACTTTCTAGTTAAAATTACGCCTAAGAATTTTACATATGGTTTATACTTAAGCACTGTTCCTTCTAATTTTAGGGTTGGTAATTTTGATGGATTTTCACCATTATTAAAGAGCACAAGACATGTTTTTTCTGCAGATAGTTCTAACTTATTTTCCTTCATAAAGCTACAGAATTTATTTAATTCATCTTGATATAAATGTTCAACATAATTGGTAACTCTCTTTTTGGTGTTTTTCCTAACTGAAGTATTTATCCATATTGCGATATCATCAGCATACTGAACGACTTTAGTATTAGTTGACAAACAACTAGGGAGATCATGTACAAGAATAGAAAACAACATGGGAGCAAGCACTGATCCCTGCGGTATACCTAAATTGATAGATTTATAGGATGAGTAAGCTGAGCCCAATTTAGTGCAGATTGATCTATTAGATAAAAAATTGTGAAGATATTTATATAACATTCCATTGATACCAATATTCTTCAATTTATGCAACAATTTTTCATGACAGACTCTATCGTATGCTTTCTTCACATCAAAGAATGTGGCTAACACACTTTTCCTTCTGGCAAATTGTTTTTTAATCTGGTGAGTTAATTTAACTAAGTGATCAGAAGTACATCTCCCCTTTCGAAAGCCAGCCTGAATAGTTGGGATAACATTATACTTTTCACAATAATGAAACAGACGCTTATGTATAATTTTTTCCATTACTTTACCCACATGTGAAGTAAGAGCAATTGGTCTATAACTATCTATTGATGACCTCAACTTACCTTTCTTAAGGATTGGAACTACTATAGACTGCCTCCAGATATTAGGAAGAGTGCCATTTATCCAACACTTTTGGAAAAATGAATAAAGTAGTCTTTTCCATTTTAAAGGCATATGGGCCAGCATTTGGTAGGATACACCATCAGGACCAACTGCTGTCTTGTTAAAAGTAAATGAATCTAAGGTTTCAATAAATTCATCATATTGAAGAGGAGCATTCAAATAATCCGCATTACATGATATATTTTCTAATTTGTCTAGCTTTTCTGAAGAGTCATAACTTTTGATGTCTGATTGAAGCTTTAAGGATGAACTATTATCTGCAAACATTGTAGCAAAGGCTTCTGCTTTTTCAAATATGCTTGGAAATCTGTTTTTTTCAAATTTGATTGGAAACGATGGGAGTTGAAATCCGTTTTTCATTTCAGTAACTTTCTTCCAAACTTTATGCATGTCCTTGGATTCTGAAACTTCATTAATACAGAATTCTGTCCAATAATTGTTTTTTGCCTGAGCAATTGTTTTCTTACTATGACATTTAGCATATTTCATACGAATAAAGTTTTCCTCTGATTGGTTTTTTAACCATATTTTATACTGTTCCTTTTTATAGTTTACGGCATCCTCACATTCTTTAGTCCACCATTTATTGCCTGATCGTTTTCCATTCTTCCTGATTTTGCGTTTGGGAATAGAAAACTCAGCTGCTAGAATGATCATTGCCACAAAATTTGAATAAAATTTATCAACATCATCCTCAGCAATCGTTTCAATATCAATACCTTGAAGAAACGAATGAAAAGAACTCCAGTTAGCTAATTTATATATAAATTGAGGGATTTTATCCTCAATATGTGGTCGATCTGATACTGAAAGGTCTTCAAATGACAATGTGATTGGAAAATGATCACTTCCGAGGCAATCCTCTTCAACATTCCATGTGCAGTTAATAGCTAATCCTGGAGATACTAAGGCTAAGTCAATGGCACTGGGTTTATGGGTAGAAACATCAGGAATTCTGGTTACTCTACCATCATTCAATAAGTAAAGCTTCGAATCTACAATATTTTCTATTAAACGATTGCTAGTGATGGTAGAGCATGTAGAGTCCCAAAAAGGAGCATGAGCATTGAAATCTCCAAGAATAATCCATTTATGCTTAGTGAAGTCTGTGTTTTTTAACCAGTCAGTATTGTCATTTTTCGGACCTTGGGGTAAATAAACAGACACTACATTTAGTATTTCATCCTTGTTAAGTTTGACTGTCACCCCAGTGTGATACATATCTACTGTACTTTGCACGATAGGAGATATAACTAGCTTTTCATAGTCTAGACCCTGCCTAACATATATCGCAGATTTTACTCTAGAGTTATTATCACAATCACATAATGGTGGGTAATAATAATTTGTCAATTTAGGCATTTTCATTTTGTCCACATTCAAAGACTGGAGTGCTAATATAGCATAGTTATCAGTTGTTAAAAATTGTGTCAAGTCCAACAGATTGGTGGCTATGCTCCGAGCATTCCACTGCAAAATTTTAACTCCTGTAGAGAGATGTAATGTCTTGTCCAAGCTTGTCTTCATGTTATACATTTGTTTGTTATATTATTTTGTGTTCTGATAATAGTCAACAACAATATGCAACCCAATTGAAAAAAAACAACAACAAACTAATGACCCACCTCACATACACACATACATACGCAAGTTAGTAACCGGAAAAAATGGAGGGGGGGGGGGATTTAGACACAGACCAGTGAGGAATAGTGTAAATAACAATGAAAAGACCATGATGGAAGATGGTGATGTTTGGGAAGATCTTGCTCTGAAAAGATAATTATATAGTGCCATGAAGAAACGTAAGGATCTTAATGACGAAACGCCCATGGGGGAGGTAGCGGGTACGGTGCAGGCGGCAGTGGGTGGCCAGGTCTGTCAGTCCATGGATTGCCACAGAAAGAACGGCCTGTGTTGCTGGCGCCGAATCCCCCGCGTCTCTGTCGTCTTCGTGGACGTTCCCAGAACAGCTGACATAGGTGGCGGCCCAAGGCTCTTGCAACGTTGCCAGCACCGTAGTTATTCAAGTGAATTTCATCTTGAAGATGCTTGGATGGATGAATATTCTCATATGCCAGGTAGGAAACGTTGTTGATATCTTCATTTACTATTTCGGAATAAGTGTGAGCATTGAACACGACCCGTCTTGCTTCTAGATGCTGTTGTTTCACTGGAGTGGCCCTGCTGCATACGACATGGGTCTTGGGGAAGATCTTCTGGACAGCCTTTACAGCTGCTGCCATGGCTTTGCCACATGTTGCAGGATCTTTCCCTTTGATGTCGTTGATGCCTGCATGCAGCACGACACACTCTGGGGCCGGTTCAAGCTCCTTGCTAGCTTCTTGGGCCACTTTCGTTATGTTGTCAATGGTGTAAGCTTTTTTCTTCGCCACCTGAAGGCCGTATGACAATGCCAAACGTGATGGATTTATTTTATTCATTGTCGAGTCGTGCAAAATGAGCACACGTGGCATGTCTGATTCAATATCTTTGACCTGAGAAGTCGACTGATTGGAGAACCCTTTCATCTTTTCTTCATTTTGCGTCGTTCTTTGGTTTACGTCACTGAACTTGACGTCATTCCTCGACTCTGGTTTTGCTTTTATTCTTTTTGCGGTCTTTTTATCTTTTTTTTCGTCCTGCCCTGCTCTCACACTGCTCAGGGCTTTTGGAGATGGGTAAGTGATGCCTGCATTGAGTTTGACTGCATCAGCGTAAGAGACAGGGGGAGATTTTACGGATTCTGCATGTTGTTGTTTGGCAGTCCGACTGTCTTTCTGTTGGCAAAGTGCTATTAGATTTACGATTTTTTCATTCTGTTCGCCAACAGTTTTTTCTAAATTTCCAATGCGCTCACACAAGACCGTGATAATATTTTTAAGATCTAATATTGAGCTCACTGCGACAGATGGCACAGATGGCGTGATCCCAGTGTCCAGTAAGCCAGGGGAGCGTTCCATCCTAACGGCCTGCTTGTTTGTTGAGCAGGGTGTCGAATCGTCCGTCGAAACGTTGTTGTCCGTCTTGTAGGAGCTTGCTCTTGGCTTTTTCTTGGAGCTGTTCTTCTCCATGACTGGGGCGGTTGTTAAATTTGGACCCTTGCTTCTAGTTCTAGTCATTCTTCTTGGTTTTCTTTACAAAATTTTCTTCAGAGAAATTTGTTTACATCCTTTTCGGCCATTTTTGATACCGGAAGTGTGTGTGTGTGTGTGTGTGTGTGTGTGTGTGTGTAAGTGAGAGAGAGAAATCAAATCAAATCAAATCAAATTCTTTTTTTTTCGAGAATAATGAATAAGCACTCATGTGTATTTTTACGTCCAGTCACCACCCTAACCAGGGATTGTTTCAAATTAAGAAACACCTCCAAATAATAACAAAAATAAACCAAACAACAAGGCCAAAACAATAAGACAGTAATAGACAAAAGACAAGATGTAAGGACAGAAGATATAATAGAACAACAAA
>JASPKP010008050.1:0-12020 GCA_030674155.1 Stramonita haemastoma | reverse complement strand
CGATGGCCCTACTTTTTACGAAAAGCGGAACAGGATTTAACGTGTACGCAAGATTTTCTGCGTCCCGTTCGCACGGGCCTCGTTTAAAATCTCATCTAAAGGACTTTTGGGGAGAGTGGAGTGTTTTTTGTTTTTGAATAGTTAGAGAGAATTACATTCCACTGACCTATACACATCATATGTGCGCCGCACATTCTTCTCCCCAATTTTTGTATTATATTACCACTCCAAGTCAGGAATTTTTTCCTGCTAAAAATTTTGGGCTCTTTCCCCGGAGGGGGCCTGTTGCCCAAGAGCGGGCCCACCCTTATTTTTTCCTTTCCCCGTCTGAAAGTGTATTTTTTTTCCCCCATCGGGGTTTTTTTCTACAGAATTTTGAGGGATATTTTCTCTCGTTGCTGGGATTTTTTTATGTCACTAAATTGTGTTGCCAGGGGATCAGTTCTTTGTCTCATCTGAAAGACTTGCACCCAACCACCCCCACTCTAGTGGATGGGGAAAGTTTTGAATCAAAGGGGGATCAAACCACCACACATTTTGAATCGGACGTTTGCTTACTGGGGAACATGCCTACTCTAGACTCCCGATTGACATTATCTCTCTCTCTCTCTGTGCGTCTCTCTGCCCTGAGAACACTTTTAGTTTTTTACTATAAAATTTTTAAATAAAAAAATAAGTTTGAAGTTTCCTCTGTGTCTGTGTCTTGTCTGTGTCTGCTGTCTGTCTTCTGTCTGTCTGTCGCGTCTGTCTGCCCTTGTCTCTCTCTCTCTCTCTCTCTCCTCCTCTCTTCTCTCTCCCTTCTCTCTCTCTTTGTTCTCCTCTGTCCTCTCTGCTCTTCTTTCTCACAACAAAAACCCACACACACACACACACACCACACCACACACACACACACACACACACACCACACACACAACAACCAAATTTTATTACTGATCATTGACTCTTGTGGTGGCTTTCTTTAAATAGTATTATGTAATGAAAATGAGGTTAAGATGGTTGGTGTGTTTTTTTTGCAGGTTTCCGGGAAGAAAATTTTTTGGAGTGTTCCCCAAAGATTAAAATGGATTCAACCCCCACTACACTGCAGTCCAAAAAACATTTGATATGGTAAGTAATGCCCCTCGTATGTGTGGTGTGTGTGTGTTGTGTGTGTGGGTTGTTTTGGGGTTGTGTGGTGTGTGTGTGTTTATTATAGTAGAAATAAAAATAATAATAATAATAATATAATGATGAAATGTGATGTGATTATCATTTTTATTATTTTTATTATTTTTATTTTTATTATTATTATATTATTTTTAAATATTTATTATTATTATTATTATTTTATTATTATTATTATTTTTATAATTTTTTTTTTTGATGATAAGCTAAAAGCACCATGGCTTTTTTTATCTAGCCCCCAAAGTATGCATTTGTGTAAATTTGTCATCTTTCCCCCAGCCACAGGGGCCACTTTTTGAAAAAAGGGGGAAGGGGGCTTTAATGGTGGCAAGATGTTCGCTTGTGTTTGCATACAGGACCTTGGTTTATATCTATCGGGATTTTTTGGTGTGCTGCGTGCGTGCATGTTGTTGTAGTTGTGGGTCTGTTTTTTCATAAAACAAAGAGGGCGCAAAAGCATTCGTTTGACCCAAGACAGTACACCCATCTATTTGTACACTAAGACACATTATTGTAGCAAGAAGCTGAGTTGACATTTTGGGAAATTGTTTGAATTAGTTTTGATCAAGTCACGTATGACCTGATCAAAATTATTTGTGCTCTGCACAGGTTTGTGGAGAAAATTGATTAAATTTAATGAACAGGTAACTTTTTGTCACTTTTCATTCATTTTGAGCCAAAATTTAGATTATTTTTATTCTATTTATTGGTAGTACTTTCCTGTGTATTTTTTTATAAAAAAAAGGAAAAGGGTTTGGTGTTTGAGGCATTCCTGTACCTGTTGTGGGTGTGTGTGTATACAAAAAGGGAAAGTTGTGTTTGATGGCATTCCTTACCTTTGTGGGGTGTGTTTATACAGAAAAAATGTTGGGTGTTTGATGGCTTTTCCTGAAAACCTGTTTTGGGGTGTGTTTATACAGAAAGGAAATTGGTTTTTTGAGGCTTCCTGTACCTGTTTGGGTGTGTGTTTAATACAGAAAGAAATGTTGGTTTTTTGATGGAAAACCTGTACCTGTTTGGGTTGTGTTTTTACAAAAAGGAAATTTTGGGTGTTTGCACGATGCCTGGGTGTGTGTTTTAACAGAAAGGAAATGTGTGGTTTTTTTGACAGTTGGCATTCCGTACCTGTGTGGGTGCTGACCCCGCTGGATTCATGCATTTTGTACTCTCTGGTGTCCCCAGGACACAAGGGCTGTCCCCTGGGTCCTCGCATGGCTAAGGCTTCCCCTCCCCTTTTGGGGAGTCCTCTCCCTGCCCACCCCAAAACCCTCTCTAGCATAACACAAACAGAACTTGTCCATTTTTCTCCTGGATTTAACATCAGTGCGCCCACTCCCCCCCCCCCCCCCCAAAAGCCCTTCGAATGAGATTTTTAAAAAACCCGAGGCCCCTTGGGAACGCACGCAGAACATTTTGCCATATTAAATCCTTTTCCCCTTTTCGAAAGAGCGGCCATGTGTGCCGGGGGGAAAAGGGGTGCCAGAATTTCAAAACTGCAAAACACGGGGTGGTGAAAAAAAAGCACATGAGTGCTGATTCCTTTTATCCTCGAAATAAAAGAATAAATAAAAAAATTAACTAGCAAAGACAAACAGGTTTGCCCTCCTGAGTTGATAGTGTTTTGTCATGGGTACTGAATGAAATCATTTTAAAGGTTTTTTTTTTTGTAGTTGGTGTAATAATGGTGAGATGCTCCATGAAGACTTACTTTTTTTCCCCAAACCCAAATAGTCTCAGTACACTGTGCACTTAAAAGGGGGCTTTTTGGGGTGTTGGGGGGTTGATGAGGGGGTATTAAAATTTTTGTCTTCTGATCTAGAATGATTTGGGAAAAAAAGTTTTTTTTGTAAATATCGATTACTGATAGCAATAAAAACCCTGAGGCTCTGAATCAGAACGTTCAGTAGGCCAGTGGCAGCCCCTCCTGCGGTTACAAGCAGGGGAAAAAAAACCAAAACCTACCCTTTCACCCAGTAAGGAATACAGAAAAGAAAAACCCATCTTTGTGATGATCAGTGTAATTTTATTTTTGTATCTTTTTTTTTTTATACTTGAAGCGAAGCGTCCCCCAAAATGGGGGGCAAAGCGTCATATACAAAAAATGTCCCCATTGGTGAACCTGTAGACGTAGCAGGAATGAAGGCCCTTTTCATGAGTTGGACAGATCCAACGCCCTCAGTCAAGTTACAAAATTTACTGCCTTTCCTTTTACCAATCCAAGTGTGGTCTTTTTGCTTAAATGCACCACTCCCCCATCTGGCTGGGTGGGATGGCTAATTTAACACAAAGGGGAGCTGAAAGTGGGGGAATTGACGCTGTGATGGTGGTGTGTGGTGGTATGGTGCGGGGTTTCATCATGATGACCCCCCACTGTTCATCAACTAAAACTGAAGTCAGTGGCCCATCGCCCCGGGCGCATGCGACCTACAAACCCTCAACAGTTCATGACGACATCTCGCCTTTGTCATCAAAATGCCCACGCCCCTCCCCGCCGGGGGCTGTTGAGAGATGGTGTTGCCCCACACACACCTCTAGAAAACATGGGGTACTGGTGTGGGAAAAAGCATCATGTCATTTTCTGCAGGGAAAGAGTGCCTGATTGTAAGCTTTGGAAAACAGTGACAGAACAGATCTGCTGTTGTCGCAGGTGAAAAGAGTGTCATGATTGTAAGCTTTGGAAAACAGTGACAGAACAGTATCTGTGTTGTCTCAGGTGAAAAGAGTGTCTGATTGTAACTTTGACAGACCGTATCTCTGTTGTCGAGGTGAAAAGAGTGTCTGATTGAAAGCTTTGGAAACTTTGCAGATTTTAAATCTTTTTTCCCTGCGGGGAAAGATGTCATGATTGTAATTTGACAAAACCCCGTTTGCGTGTCTGCGGTGTAAAGATGTCATGATTGTAAGCTTTGGAAAACATGCAGAAACCGTACCTTGTTGTCTGCGGGTGTAAAGAGTGCATTTTGAAAAGCTTGGAAACAGGACAGAACCGTATCTCTTTTGTTGCAGGTGTAAAAGTGTCATATTGTAAGCTTTGACAAACCGTATCTGCTTTTGTCTGCAGTGTAAAGAGTGTCAGATTGAAAGCTTTGGGAAAACAGTGACAAAAACCGTATCTGTGTTTTTCCAGGTGTAAAGGTTCATGATTGTAAGCTTTGACAAACCGTATCTGCTTTTTGTTGCAGGTGAAAGAGTGTCATGATTGAAAGCTTTGGAAAACAGGACAGAACCGTATCTGTGTTGTCTGCGTGTAAAGGGTTCATGATTGTAAGCTTTGACAGAAACCCGTATCTGCTGTTGTCTGCAGGTGTAAAGAGTGTATGTTTGTAATTTTTGGGGAAAACAGTGACAGAGGCATATCTGCGTTTTCTGCGGGTGTAAAGAGTTTTATGATTGTAATTTTTTGACAAAACCGTATCGCGTTGCGCAGGTGAAAAGAGTGTCATGATTGTAAGTTTTGGGAAAACAGTGACAGAGGCATATCTGCTTTTTGTTTGGGGGGGGGGGGGAGAAAAGAGTTTGAGCTCTGCATTCATCAGCAGTTTTGGGAAGCTTTTTTTTTTTAACTGTACGTAACTGCATACAGTTATTTTTTGGGGAGAACATGAAATATGCATTGTACCATTTTTCTTAACCTTTTTTGTCTTAGTTAGGCTAATAGAAAAATGGAAAGGGGGGATTGAGGTGTTTGTTTTAGATGGCCAAAGGAAAAAAGGGAAAGGCGAGGGGCAATGATTATTTTGTTTTCGTGGTAAGGGAGAAAATGGAAAGGAGGGGGGAGGGGTGGTTTTGTTTTAAATAGGCAAAGGGAAAAAAATGAAAAAGGGGAGTTGTGATAATTATTTTTTTAAAAGATGTGTGAGATCCCCTGCATGTCCCTTTTAAACCACACCATCCCTCTTTTTTTTGCAGACTATTTTCTTCATTACCGTACCAGCGCGGAAAATTACCGCATCGACCCCAAGCGCGCAACGAGTTTGGCACCACCAGGTATGATGGACAACCCAACGCTGCAGCCCGACTGGGGACGCCCCAGCCCTGAGGGCAGACCCCCCCCCCCCCGGAGGGGGGGAAAAGGGGGGGGCAAACAGGGGAGGGGGGGGGGGAAGAGGGGGACGGGACCACACCCAAGACAAAAGCAAAAGAAGGAGGACTGGGGGGGGGGGGGGAAGGGAGGGGGGCGAGGGCTTGTGTTCATTTTCTAGAATTCCGTCTTTGTAGGGAAACTAGTTTTGGATTTTTTTCCGTTTGCTTTAGAACCTTTCGTTTTGTTTGTTTGTTTGCCAGGGGGGAGTGGTTCTAGTAGTTGGGTGAAGTGGGTGTGATGGGCTGAGTGAACCATATCTTTTTTTTCTTTTAAAATAATATGTATGTCAGAAAAAAAATAATTTTATTTAATTATTGTCCCTTTTATTTATGAAAGCTGGGATAGAGACTTCATTTTTCATAAAAAAACAACTTGTTTTTGATTGATTTTTTATCCTTTTTTTTTGTTAACAGTTTGTCGCGAAAAGTGAATTGTTAAAAAGTTGTTTTTGAAGTGGGAAAAAAAAAATAGGCGTTGAGTATTTCCCCAGCAAAACAAAAAAAGGGGTGGGGGTTGAGGGAGGGGTAAGGGAAAATGGAATTTTCATGAGGGGGTAATGATAAGCCTCTTTGTTGTTGCTGTTGTTAATGTTTTTTATTTAAAAAAAAGTTTGGGGTTGTTTCAGAATTGTATCGGGGTTTTTTGTTTTCCTTTCCCTCAACTTTTTTTAGGTGTAACTTACTCTTTTTATTTTTTCCCGGGGAACTTAAAGACCTCACAAGAAGGTTTGGAAGGGGATGGAGGTAACGTAATCATTCGCTTGCATAAAGTGCTGTCAGTTTGTTGTCGTGTGTGGGGATGGACAAAAGGGGCCCTCTCTATAGAATGTATACATTTTATTTTTTCTTTTAGGACCCCTTTTTATAAATAATCCTTTTTCTCATAGTTTCTTTGTAAACATTGAACTAGCGGGGGTTCCCCGGAAAGCCACTTACTTTTGGTAAAACTATTGACCTTAGGGGGTGCATTGAATACTTTACCAGCATGGTTGTTGGGGGGATAGTGTGATGCTTTTTCACAGGTTTTCAGACAGGTTTATACTTGCAATACGAACTGGAAATCCATTTGCATTTTGTTGTTGTTTTTTCCTGCTTACACAGCATGTGAAGAAAGGGAAGGGGCTGTGTGTGTTTCTTCATATTTTTGGCAAGAACCTGTGTGTGTCATTTGGTGGTGCGACCCCCGGTGTATATTTAAAATCTATTTTATAGATATATATACAAAAAAATATCCATGTTTTTAGTAAGTGTGCATTTACACAGTCCGCATTGCATAGTTTTCAATTCTGTGCCCCTGTGCATATCTCCCCGCAAAATCCAGCAGACACAAAAAATTTGGGGTGACAATCTTCTGTCAGGTATTTATTATTTACTTCCTTTAATGCTTCTGGGGCCAGGATAAAAACCACAACAAAAGAAAAGAAACTCTTTTTTTTCTACAAAACCATTTTTTTTTTTTTAAAACCAAAAAAATTGTTTTTTGGAACATTATTTTTTTTATATAATTTTCTACAGGTCAGAAAAATCTGGCAGAAAATGTTGACTAAAAAGCAGGGAACAAACAACTTTTTTTTTCCACTTTATGCAGACTCAGCCTCTATAAAGAAGGGAAAAACAAGCTTTTGTTCCACTTGATTTCAGACTCATATTCCCCTCTCTGTTTCTCTCATTTTTTTTTTTCAAATTTTGTGTGTGTGTTTTGTTACAATTTTTTTCAGACTTGTTAATAGTTTCCGAGATACATTATTGACTGCTTTACCATGAGCAGGTAAAGAAAAAGTTACTGTTGAAATCCTTGTTTCGAAGACATTGGGGGAAAAACAGTTCTACAATTTTTTTCTGGGTTTTTTTGTCAGTGGTGTTTTCTTCAGCTGATCAGCTGGTGGACTAAAACACCCAAACCTTGTTTTTGGGGAAAATTTCAAAATTTAAAAAGATTGTTGCAGTTAGCAATGTTTTTAATCACATTTTAAACTTTTTTTTTCTTGTTTAGGCCAAGGAGCTGGTTAGAGGGATATTTTGAATGTCAGGCTTCCCCGACTCTCTCATGAAGTTGTTCCTGCAAATTATGGGGGAGTAGTTGCCTTTTGGTTAAGATTTTCTGCGCCCCCGATTTTGTTTTTTTTTTTTGTCATTGAAAATCAAAAAAATTTTTTGAGTATGAAATGCGTGTCTTATATTTTTTCTTTCGCCCCGTCAAAAAAGTTGTTCATGGGAAAAGGTATTCTTAAAAAGGGGATTTTTATACAGGGGGGTTCTTTTTTTGTTCATTTTTGTTATGGAATGAAACTTTAGGGTTTTACTCCTTTGAAAAGTTTTTTTTCTAAGCCATAAAGAAATTTAACAAAAAAAGATGTTTTTTGCCGCCATTAGCCTTTCCTCTTATCTAGGGGGTTGTTCAGTAATCACAGAAAATTTTTCAAGACATGAACAAAGCAATTGGTGTCCCCCCAGTCCGAACCCAGCTAAAAATTATTCTAGGGACAGCAGAGTGTGAAGTTATTCAAACACTAGTTTGTAGCAGTGAAGGTTGTCACTTTTGTGGGAATCAAACAGAGAAAAGCAAATTTCTGACCCCTCAAAATTTGCGAATGTGCAGGGGGAAAAGTATTTGTCACAGTGATTTTATTTTGGGGAGATAAAAAAGGTTTAAGCTGCTTATTCTTTTTGAAAGCTTTTCATCCTTGCTTTGTCAGGGGCTTCACCATCATGACTGCTGTCATTTCATGTGTTTTTTTTTTTTTGGGCTTTTTTTTCCTGATGGGGTGGGAATGCCAGAATGACTCTACCCCCCGGAACATGACAAAATTTTTCACATTTGGTGAAGGTACTTTTGAAATATTTTTGGGTTACTTGTAGGGGGAAAAATTTTTTCTTTTTCAGTAAAGCCAACAGAATCTCGATTTTTTTTTTACATTGTACACCCTTTCAGTCACCAGGATTCTCGGTGAAATTCGGGGCCGCTTTACCCCCCGGGGAGGGAGGGGGGGCGCCACAAGCAGCCCACCCATTTTTTTTTCCCTTTTTCCCGTCTGCAGCTGTTTTTTTTTTCCCTATCAGTGTGACTTTTTTGTACAAATTGGCCAAGGACAATCTTTGTTGCCGTGGGTTTTTTATGTCACTAAAAATTTTTTGTACAATGGGAAAACCCCATTTATTGTCTCCCCTGAAAACTACACCCAACCCCCACTCATGGGCAATGGAAGGGGAAAGTTTTTTGGCCCTAGCAGGGTTTGAAAACCACCACACACTTTTGACCCGACTTCTTGCTTTTAGGCCCGATGTTACCCTAGACACGGGAACCCCAAATTTTGGGGGCCAATTTTTAAATGTATGGGCATTAGGAAAAGTGTTTATTTATTTTTTTCAGTGGGGGCATTTGCGATGCGTGAATTTAAAACCATATTAAGCATTGACGTCACACCCCCGACACACAAATCAAAAGTTGAAAATATCTTTTTGGCTGAAATCCATTTTTATTAGTGCGGTTTTTCAAAGCGTGTTGTTCAAGACTGGACAACAATACAATGCATTAAAACTTTTTTAATTTTCATTTTTTTGACCTAGGTTTTAAAAAAAGAAGTAAAACTGTTTAAAAGCATTTCAAAATCTTTACACTCAGGGTTTTTTGATTTGTGTGGCATTTTGTAATATAAGGCTATATATCACAGATTCTTCTAAAATTACTCTGATTCAGTTACACAGTATTTAGTAAAAGTTTGTCGCTAAATAAATTTTTTTCAGCATATACCTTTTTAAAAAGTGACAAAACAACTGATTATGAATGAAGTCCCCTCTTAAATTCCTTACGACGTAGCCTCAATACCCCCGATTGAATGAGGTGATAGAAATCCATGAACTACAGATTTTTTTAAAAAAAAAAAATAACCCCAAATTTAAAAACATCGCAAATGGGGCGGGTGTATGAAACATGAAGAAAACCTTTTTTTCGTAGGGATTTCAATTTCGTGATAGTTAAATTGTAGAATCATGATGCGTGGAATGGGGCATGTGTGGAGTCATGGGGTAATTTGTGACTGTTGGTATGGTGGTAGCAGTAGAATGGTTTTTGTGTAAGTTGTGCATGCTGAGTGTTAGTGAGGGGGAAATAACTGTCTGTTATTTTTAAAGAATATTGTGTCACCCCTCTCAAACCCCCCGCCTATCTTTGGTATAAGTATATGGTAGTACTTGGGGGAACAATGCCAAATGTACATCAGGTTTTTTTTTCAATGTTCTTTAAGGTTAAGCAGACTGGAAACCCCCCCCCATTTTCCCGGACAGTTGTATTCTGCGATGTCCTTGGGGAACTTGCCCCCAAAACTGGAAAAAAAAACAAAAATGGTGACTGGGGGGGAAAAGAAATTGGGCAAGAGGGAAACATTTAGTCGCTCGGAACACTTGAATTTTGTATGTGTCTTTGCATTTTATTCGTTGCCCATTTTTAAAAAAAACAAAAAATTTTTGTTTTTGGGTTTTTCAGTTGGTTCTTTTCATAAACTACTCTTAACCCCCTTGCTTTGGTGTCTTGAAAAAACTGCCCCTAGATTCGCATTCCATCAGAAACAGGTCGGGCACACATCTGGCTGGCCTTTTCCTCATAAGTACATACCAGCTGTTATAATTAGTTCCAGACACTCTACAGGGTTTCTCCTTCTGGCCTGATAGAGCTTTGACATGTGGTAGCAATTACTGATGGTCCAGTGTGATGGAAATCTACTGTGTGTAAATCCCCTGGGACTTAGGGGGGGTAATTATTCAATCCCCGCAAATGGGGACTAAGAGGGCTAATGTAGGTCACACAAGCATAAAACACATATCTGCATTTTCAGGAGTGAATCTTTGGGATTTTTTCTTTATTTTTTTTTTTTTTCCGTATCATTCTCAAATACGCACAATCATAAATTAGTTACACATCATGCAGTCCACTTTTGATACATTTTGTACTTTTATTAAATCCGTAAAAATCTTGCATACACGGAACACTTTCACTTCAAGTGGGCAAGATCTTCACAACAACAAAACCCCAGACACATGAAATAATGCATGATGGATCAGCAGTCTTTGCAAAACACTACACTACATGACAGCAGTCATCAGCCAACTGTAGAGGCTATAACCGGGGTTGTACAGAACAGCAGATAAAGCAAGCCCTCCCCCCCACTATCAAACCTCCTCCCACTGTCCAAAAATCTGGGAATACCAACTTTACACTGACATATTTTTGAAGTTTACTTGGCAGTGCTATAAGACCTTGGCCAAACGATGAGCAGTCTCAAAATTTAGAGTAAAGAAGAAACAATTTTTTTTGACAAGTTTATAAAAACGGATGTCGTAAAATTTCTCTTGATGACTCTGAAAGGCACCAACACAACACTGCAATACAAACTGCATGTATTTTATATTCTTTTCTTTCTTCTTTTTTCCCTTCTATTTTAGGATAGGGCCTATATGTGTTACTTGACACATAAGAAAGCAAAAGAAAATGCATAAAAACAATGCATGACACTCTAAAGAGGGTTTTTTAAAAACCTTACCTGCAATGTATGGTTAATGGTATTGTTAGATTTTTCCAATTCACTGGGCCAAAGTACGATTAAAAACTTCAACATGCATACACTGACATCTGTATATACTCATTAACAATGGGGGTTGGGCGTTTGTAGGTCTCCAAATTTATCAATGTAGCTATCTAAACCAATTGATAAAAAACAAACATTGAATTCATTTCTGTAGGAAATTCTTTTTAAATCTGTACACATCTACCTAAGCGAGGCCTAAGAGCCCAAAAAACCCAACCCCAAATCCCCCCCCCCTACAACACACACCACACTCTCAAACACATACATGCACAGTCTTCCTCCCCATTTCTGTCTGACAATGTATAGGGATCAGAGAAGCCCCAAATCTCATTCAAAATTCCTCAGTTTTTTTCCCCCAGTTTTGCATCAGCTGTCTGTCATTCAGCAGAACAGAGCAGAAGAGAGGAGAGGAGTTCAATCCTACGTCCCCGTCATAGAGTCGAACAAAGGGGTCTTTGTGACGTGGGGGTGTCAGCACGCGGCAGCCTAACCAGGGTTCCAGAACCCGGGTAGAACCACACTGCCGTCCGGGGTGTGAAAAACACAGCTGTGGAGTGTGAAGTGTAAAGCATGCACATGTATACCACACTAACGTCCCTGTGTGTGAAAAGCACAATCAACTGTCTGGGTGTGAAGTGTAACACATGTATACCACACTGCCGTCCTGTTGTGAAAAGCACAATCAAACGTCTGGAGTGTGAAGTGAAACATGTATACCACACTACAGTCCTGTGTTTTGAAAAGCACAATCAACTGTCTGGAGTGGAAAGTGTCCACATGTTATCCACACTACATCCTAGTGTGAAAAGCACAATCAACTGTCTGGAGTGTGAAGTGTCACACTGTAATACCACACACAGTCCCTGTGTGTGAAAAGCACAATCAACTGTCTGGAGTGTGAAGTGTAACACATGCACATGTATACCACACTACAGTCCTGTGTGTGAAAACAAATCAACTGTCTGGAGTGTGAATGTAAACGTTAAAACCCCACACAGCCTGTTGTGAAAAGCACAACAACGTTGGGAGTTGAAATGAACACAGTCCACAAATGCGTCCGGTATGAAAAACCCAATCAAAAAAGTTAAGAGTGTGAAGTTAAAAAATCCAGTTTAAACCAATTCCAAAAGGGGTTTTTTTCGTTTTTTTAGAATTTAACACAGCATAACAAACAGCAACAGTCATTTT
>JASPKP010008049.1:7500-12023 GCA_030674155.1 Stramonita haemastoma | reverse complement strand
CTCTGTCTCTCTGTCCTCTCTCTGTTTTCTCTTCCTCTGCCTCTTCTCTCTTTTCTTCTCTCTCCTGCCCTCTCTCTCTCTGTCTCCTTTTTCTCTTCTCTGCCCTTTTCTTTTCTCGGTCTCTGTCCCTCTGTCTCTCTTTTCTTCTCTCCCCTCTCTCTCTTCTCCCCTCTCCCCTCTCTCCCCCCTCTCTCTTTTCCCCCTCCCCTCTCTCTCTCTAAATTTGTATCTTTGTCTTTTTTTTATTTTCCCTTACCCAATATGCCTTCAGATTAAAATTTGGCCCTTCAAGATGATTAAAGCGTTTTGGACTTGACTTACTTGATTCCCCTCTCTTGCCCCTTTCGGGTTTAACCTCCCAGCACCCGCACCTCGCACCTTCTTCCGGGGGCCGCGGAGAAAAAAGGGGGCCTTTGGAAAGGGCCTCTCCACCTCCCACTCTGCCTACATGCCTCCCTCGGGGCCCGGGTGCACCCCCCAAGATCCATTCCTCTGGGTTTGCATGGAACCCCCAAACCGGGTGCTCACGATAAACTTTGACCCAAGGTGGGGCCCTTTTCATCCCCCCCCCCCCCCCCTCCCCACCCCCCCTTTCTTTTTTTTGTTTTTTCACTTTTTTTTTTCTAAAAAACGAGGATTGATTGATTAAATTGATTGATTGATTGTTTGATTGATTTTGATTGATTGATTGATTGATTGATTGATTGATTCTTTTATATCGAGGATAATGGAATAAGCACTCATGTTTTTTATTTTTATTTTTGCTTTTATATCGAAGATGATGGAATAAGTACTCATGTGTTTCATTTTTATTTATTCTTTTATATCGAGAGTAATGGAATAAGCTCTCATGAGATCTTATTTTTACACGTTCTTCCCCCTCCCCCTGTGTACGCAGTTTTCTCCATTTTTGTCAATCCGTTCCCCCCACCGGCACACAATGGCCTACTCTTTCGAATTACGGAACGGGATTTTAACGTGTCCGCAAGATGTTTTTTGCAAGATTGTTATTGTTAGTATTACCATTATAATCATCATTATCGTTATGATTATTATCATATTTACATAATATATGCTTCCTATTGAATTCCATGAAAAGCTGGAGTCAGAGATTGTTGTGGTAGACTTAAGCGGTCGAAAGGATCACAACAAGGGAGATCTATACTTTCTTCCTTCCAAGTGGAAACATTGGCAGACAGTTTTAGATTGTCCTCTTATTGAGCAGGCTTAGCTTTGAGAAAAAAAACTGGTCCCACATTTCTGTTTTTGGGGACTGTCCAAAGCCTGAACACACAGCACACAAACCCAACATCACTCAGTCAAGCACTAAAGTTAGCGCACCCTTTCCTTTTCCCTAGTGTAAGCATGGTCAGTTCCTGCTATAATTAGCACCAGCTGGCCCCCATCTGGGCTGGGATGGGATGGATGAATTAGCAGTTGAGAGGAGCTGAAAGTTGGGGGAAGGAAACTGAAAGCCTGAACACGGTGTGTTGATTGTCTACAGGAGGAGAAGCAGTTGAAAGAACGCATGGACATCGCCATGAGAGCCGTGGAGATCACCTCCCTGGGCGGTTTTGACAAAGTGACGTGGGACGGCGCCAGCGACACCTACCCCTCCAAGTGCATCATGTACCAGCTGACCACAAGGAGGCGCTCACCATCGTGCACGAGGCGCACCTCCGGGGCCTAGTGACCTACTTCTCGGCCGGCTTCAAGTTCAACGAAATCCGCCATGCTGTCTACGCCGGTGTGGACGGCATCGGGATCGGGGGAGCTCAGGTGCTGAGGTACATGGACTCTCAGACAGGCATGCACGGGCCCTACATGGAGGAGAACATCCCCCGCATCCTGGGCAACAGGGACGAGGCTGCCCACAGCGTGCGTGGCCGGGGAGTGCAGCTGCTAGCTCGTCTGGACACCATGTACTTCGAGGGCTCCCTGTCCCGCCAGGAGGACGCCGTCCGCCAGAAGCTCTTCGCCGCTCTGCTGGCCGCGGATGAAACGGAGATCGAGAGTCTGGTGCTGCAGTTAGCCAAAGTGACGGCGCTGCCCTCGGAAGGCACCCAGCCCTTCCTGCACCGGGCCAGACGTCTGGTGGAGGCGGAGAGCCCCATGCTGAAGGAGTTCTGTGAGCAGGACACCTGGGACAACCTCATGCGCGTGCTGCGCGCGCTGATCGTGGCGCGGGACGAGGCCAACATCATGGAGGAGTACGACAGCGACCCCTGGATGTCTGTCAGGCAGAAGTACCGCATGTCGCAGTGTCCCCGCGACTCCCGCATCTGCTACGTGCGCCAGGCGTCCTTCACCTTGCCCGTCAAGGCCTGAAGGTCGTGACCCTTGATACGCCCTGACTTTTGACACCAGCATGTCCCCCACCCTGCCCTGCCCTGTCCCGGCCACATCTTCACAGTCCAGCCATTTGTCCACCTTTTCTCATTCATTTCTCGGAACAGTTTCATTGTTATGCTCCAAGCAAAATAAACAATGATCCCAGATCTTGCAGACAATGTCGAAGGCTTCCTTTATATGGTCCCAGTATTGATCCGTGGAGACAGGATCCACATAAACTCGAACTTGAAAACAGCTGTGTAAACGTATAGTTAGCTAACGGTTTATACAGTTTGATGCCATAAATACAGATAAGACCATGAAATAAGAAAGGATATTCCAGTCCAAAGGATTTTTGGAAGTTTCTTTTTGAAGTTGTTCACAACTTTTTTTGGGGGGAGGGGGGGAACTTTCGTTTTATTCAGTCCTTAAAACATTTTTTTTCTGTCCACAAAACTTACACTATTTGTTGTACCAAAGACCGGAATTCCCATTCGGAAGTCTTTCAGAAGTGAGCAGTGTTGTTTGATGCATGCTTGTTTAGTGTCAAACATAACCAACACTGCAGAAACGGAGGCAGAATATTTCCATGTATGTATCTGGTATTCTAACTCTGAGTGAAGGGTTGCTTGGGGTTTTTTTGTCTTCATTCTTACTTATCCATGATGTTTGTGGAGGAATGTTTCTGAAGCCAGGTGTGATAATGTGTTGGGTAATGAAGGTAAAACATGGAGTTGTTAACAAACTTTCCTTCTGTTTATCTATATCATCAAAGCACCTCGCGCTTTTGTTGCTCTGACTGACGGTGAGAAAGAGAGAGAGAGAGAGAGAGAGAGAGAGAGAGAGAGAGAGAGAGAGAGAGAGAGAGAGAGGAGAGAGAGAGAGAGAGAGAGGAGAGAGAGAGAGAGAGAGGGGAGAGAGAGTTGGGGGGAGGGAGAGAGGGAGATAGAGAGGTAGTTGGCTAAGAATGATCTAGTCTAGCTGTGATGTTTGTGACAGGTCTGAATCACTGATGCTTTGATTTTTTGCAAAATTATCTAGCAATTACTGTAAATAGAATTTGTGTGATCAGAATGTTCAAAGCACCTGTCATCCCTTGCTCTAATAACTTGTTGTTTGACTGGATCGTTGTGTGTGCGTGCTGTGTGTGTGCATGGGCGTGCTTGCTCGTATGCACGGGTTTACGCTTGTGTGATTATGTGTGATATATCTCAAAAAGCCAGCAGGGTACAAGTTGCAAGCTGACGTGATATCCTTGTTCATGATGTTGATATCCAGACTCGGCCATCTCTCATGTTTCATACAACTGCTGCAGAGAGCCATTTAAGGACATGCACTCTTTTACTGACCGCCATCCTGTGTACATAATTGAATTCTTTCATTTCAAGGTCGTTCTCATACTTTATGTACTTCATTGTTCAGTTCAGAACGCAAGTTTTCACGAGTATTTGTTTTCATATAATTATTAATACCGTATTATTCTATAAACAGTTCCCTGATTGTTATTTGTACGTATTTTTCAGCGAGCTCATTAGATAATTCAAGTTCTCATCATCACAATTCCCATATTAAAGAATATGGTCCATTTTACATTACCATGATCATGTCTTTGAAAGGTATGTTTTCCTAACTGTTACCAATTCCACGTGCTTTCATGTTTATTTTCTTGGAAATTTTCCTGTGGTCTGAATGGTTTTGTCATCCTGTTTGCATGATTGCCAGTATGTTCTTGTATTGTTTCTTTTTAACAAAACGACACAATAAAAGAAGAACACGCCCTTGCTCTGTGTGTGTGAGAGAGAGAGAGAGAGAGAGAGAGAGAGAGAGAGAGAGAGAGAGAGAGAGAGAGAGAGAGAGAGAGAGAGAGAGAGAGAGAGAGAGAGAGAGAGAGAGGCCTAGTATTATGGCCGATACATTTCTTTCTAAGCAGTTTGGCAAGGTGTCTTCATGGCTTCATACATGTTACCTGAATGGTATGTATTTGTGCAAGCAAAATGGTGTCAGCACGCTGGCTTTGACTGCGTGTTGCACTGGCAACACACAACAAAAAAGCTGGTTCAATATACTGGCAATACACAACAACAAAACTGGTTCAATATACTGGCAATACACAACAACAAAACTGGTTCAATATACTGGCAATACACAACAACAAAACTGGTTCAATATACTGGCAATACACAACAAAAAAA
>JASPKP010008048.1:0-7500 GCA_030674155.1 Stramonita haemastoma | reverse complement strand
TTGGAAAGGAGGGATTAGCCTAATGGTTAGAAAATGACTTTTTTTTTTGGATTTAGTAGTAACAGAGGGTGCAGGTTTAAACATTATTTTGCAGACGTTTTCTATTCAAACTGACTTTTCCCCGAAGTTTATATTTGTTTATTTTTCCTTGTCTAGACCTCCAGCGTTCACCAATGGTGTGATTTTGCGTATACGACCGGTTTGGGCCACCTTGAAGGTAGCTGCATTCCGACTTCGGAAGTGTATGCTAGGTATGTTTATTTTCTTATGTAAGCTACCGAAAGCTGAAATGAATTACAGGATCTTTAACGTGCATATTTGATCTTCAACATGTGTATATAACACAAAAGGAATTGAGACACTGGCATGTCTGCACATGAAGTTGACATGGGAGATTGTAAAATCTCCCTACCCGAAAATTTACCAGGCGCCATCGAGGTTCAAACCCACGATTTCATGGACCCACGGGGATTGAAGCCGCACTGTACCCACACGGCTAGAGTGTATGTACGTCACGTAGCACTTAATGTACAAGAAACAAGACGAGGAGTCATTTGTCTATGGCAAAGCCCTGCAGGAAAAATCAGAACGACAAGCAAAGAAGCTTTCTAACATCAGAGGGGGAGCAAGGGAAGCCTCTCTCTCTCTCTCTCTTCACACTAATACTCTTATGGTGGTGGCTGCGAGTGTTGATGCTGGTCATGGAATCGACGTTTGTTGTGTCGTAATAAAGTGGTGGAAAGACAGTTCAACAGAGATAAGTACTCTTCCCCCGTGGTCTGGAAACCTCCTGTGGAAGTTTTTATTTCTTCTCCTTTCTTTCTCCAGGTGAGCTGCTAATGCACAGACTTTGCACATCGCAAGACAAACGGTTTCAAAAATCTGACTTTTTTTTCCTATTGTTTAACTGTACAGATTTTACCGAGAAAATTAGGGATAGGCCTACTCGTTTTATGTTCGCTGTCTGGACAGAATTCTGTTTATTCATCTTTTTTTTCTTTTTTCTTTTTTTTTTCTTTCTTTCTTTTTTTTGTTTTTTTTTTTGGGGGGGGGCAATATTGTTGGTCATGTTTTCATTATCTTGATGTAAAATGATGTACCAAGCAAATTTAAAATATTTTTTCCAGTTACGTTTAGACACGCTTTCTGACAGTCGAACCTCACGCCACAAAAAAAAAGAAACAAAAACATTCAACAGAACTCAACAGAAATTATTTTGTGCTAGCCTACTAGTCTGAGAGTGTGGTGTAACACAGGCTAAGGCACCTCAAAACAACTCACGCAGAGAGTAGCTTCCCTTGGAAACAGTCCAAACGGAAGGAGAAGTCATGGCGCCCAAACACAACGTGAAGGTGTACGGCCTGAGCTGTAGTATCAACTTTATGCGAGCACGGTGCTGTGCAGAGGTAATCTCCAGACGATGAGTAGGCTTTAAAAAAAAAAATCATTTTTTGATTAGTTACATCAAAGATTAAGCTTACTTGCTCATGTCAGAAGCTTTTGGGCTGATCAATTAAGTTGGAAGTAGATCTGAATTGATTTTTTTTAATGTATTTATTTTTTATTTCTTGGCGCCAAGAAACATGGTACGGTGTAGGCAAAAACCACCCCTACAACACACATCCAATAATAAAATCATACAATATCATGCACCAGGGCTGTCTGCAGGGTCTCCTCCATACGCACAAACACAAAAACCCGCACACACAAACACCAGCGAACGCACGCACGCGCGCATGCATACCCACCCTCCCATGAATAAGGCTAAAGAAGCATTAGCAAAAGACGGGACGCAAACGCCGTTTTCCAGCCCTTGCCGTCCCAACTTTTCCGCGGTTGCAGAGCCCACGGCACCAAGACCGTCTTCTACACTATGCAGACAAACTTGACAATCATTTCCCATGTGTGTGGCACTGGAATTGTGGCGACACCACGGCCCTAAAGATGGCAACCCCGCCCGTACATAGCCAAGTTTGTCGCCAAGAAACATGGTACAGTGTACGCAAAAACCACCCCTACAACACACATCCAATAATAATATCATACAATATCA
This sequence comes from Stramonita haemastoma, assembly GCA_030674155.1. Classification (NCBI taxonomy): domain Eukaryota; kingdom Metazoa; phylum Mollusca; class Gastropoda; order Neogastropoda; family Muricidae; genus Stramonita; species Stramonita haemastoma. The sequence continues at coordinate 5,447 of JASPKP010008048.1, read as the reverse complement.
TGCACCAGGGCTGTCTGCAGGGTCTCCTCCATACGCACAAACACAAAAAACCGCACACACAAACACCAGCGAACGCACGCACGCGCGCATGCATACCCACCCTCCCATGAATGAGGCTAAAGAAGAATTTGCAAAAAACGGCACGCAAACGCCGTTTTCGAGCCCTTGCCGCCCAAACTTTTCCGCGCTTACAGAGCCCACGGCACCAAGACCGTCTTCTACACAACACAGACAAACTTGACAACCATTTCCCATGTGTGTGGCACTGGAATTGTGGCGACACCACGGCCCGAAAGATGGCGACCCCGCCCGTACAAAGCCAAGTTTGGCGCCAAGAAACATGGTACAGTGTACGCAAAAACCACCTCTAGAACACACATCCAATAATAATATCATACATTATCATGCACCAAAGCAATCTGCAGGGTCTCCTCCATACGCACACACACAAAAACCCGCACACACAAACACCAGCGAACGCACGCACGCGCGCATGCATACCCACCCTCCCATGACTAAGGCTAAAGAAGCATTTGCAAAAAACGGCACGCAAACGCCGTTTTCCAGCCCTTGCCGCCCCAACTTTTCCGCGCTTACAGAGCCCACGGAACCAAGACCGTCTTCTACACTACGCCGACAAACTTGACAATCATTTCCCATGTGTGTGGCACTGGAATTGTGGCGACACCACGGCCCGAAGATGGCGACCCCGCCACTACATAGCCAAGTTTGTCGCCAAGAAACATGGTACAGTGTACGCAAAAACCACCCCTACAACACACATCCAATAATAATATCATACAATTTCATGCACCAGGGCAATCTGCAGGGTCTCTTTCATACGCACAAACAAAAAAACCCGCACACACAAACACCAGCGAACGCACGCACGCGCGCATGCATACCCATCCTCCCATGAATAAGGCTAAAGAAGCATTTGCAAAAGACGGAACGCAAACGCCGTTTTCCAGCCCTTGCCGCGCCAAAATTTCCGCGGTTCCAGAGCCCATGGCACCAAGACCGTCTTCTACATGTGTGTGGCACTGGAATTGTGGCGACACCACGGCCCGAAGATGGCGACCCCGCCCCTACATAGACAAGTTTGGCGCCAAGAAACATGGTACAGTGTACGCAAAAAACACCCCTAGAACACACATCCAATAATAATAATAATAATAATAATATCACAATATCATGCACCAGGGCAATCTGCAGGATCTCCTCCATACGCACGAACACAAAAACCGCACACACAAACACCAGCGAACGCACGCACGCGCGCATGCATACCCACCCCCATGAATAAGGCTAAAGAAGCATTAGCAAAAGACGGGACGAAAACGCCGTTTTCGAGCCTTTGCAGCCCCCACTTTTCCGCGGTTGCAGAGCCCACGGCACCAAGACCGTCTTCAACACTATGAACACAAAACTTTACAATCATTTCCCATGTGTGTGGCACTGGAATTGTAGCGACACCACGGCCCCAAAGATGGCGACCCCGCCCCTACATAGCCAAGTTTGGCGCCAAGAAACATGGTACAGTGTACGCAAGTCCTTCGGATGAGACTTTAAACCGAGGCCCCGTGTGCGAACGCACGCAGAACATCTTGCGCACACGTTAAATCCTGTTCCGCTTTTCGTAAGAGTAGAGCCATCGTGTGCCGGTGGGAACAGATGACAATATTTACAAAACTGCATACACACGGGGACGGATGAAAAAAAAACATGATTGCTTATTCTGTTATCCTCGATATAAAAGATTAAATAAATAATAAATAATAAATAAATAAATAAAATAATAACAAAAACCACCCCTACAACACACATCCAATAACAATAATAATATCATACAATATCATGCACCAGGGCTGTCTGCAGGGTCTCCTCCATACGCACAAACACAAAAAACCGCACACACAAACACCAGCGAACGCACGCACGCGCGCATGCATACCCACCCTCCCATGAATAAGGCTAAAGAAGCATTTGCAAAAGACGGCACGCAAACGCCGTTTTCCAGCCCTTGCCGCCCAACTTTTCCGCGGTTGCAGAGCCCACGGCACCAAGACCGTCTTCTACACAATGCACACAAACTTTACAATCATTTGCCATGTGTGTGGCACTGGAATTGTGGCGACACCACGGCCCCGAAGATGGATACCCCGCCCGCACATAGCCAAGTTTGGCGCCAAGAAACATGGTACAGTGTACGCAAAAACCACCCCTACAACACACATCCAATAATAATACTATCATACAATATCATGCACCCCGGCAATCTGCAGGGTCTCCTCCATACGCACAAACACAAAAACCCGCCACACACAAACACCAGCGAACGCACGCACGCGCGCATGCATACCCACCCTCCCATGAATAAGGCTAAAGAAGCATTTGCAAAAGACAGGACGCAAACGCCGTTTTCGAGCCCTTGCCGCCCAAACTTTTCCGCGGTTCCAGAGCCCACAGCACCAAGACCGTCTTCTACGCTATGCCGACAAACTTGACAATCATTTGCCATGTGTGTGGCACTGGAATTGTGGCGACACCACGGCCCGAAGACGGCAACCCCGCCCGCACATATCCAAGTTTGTCGCCAAGAAACATGGTACAGTGTACGCAAAAACCACCCCTACAACACACATCCAATAATAATATCATACAATATCATGCACCAGGGCAATCTGCAGGGTCTCCTCCATACGCACAAAATCAAAAACCGCACACACAAACACCAGCGAATGCACGTACGCGCACATGCATACCCACCCTCACATGAATAAGGCTAAAGAAGCATTTGCAAAAGACGGCACGCAAACGCCGTTTTCGAGCCCTTGCCGCCCCAACTTTTCCACGGTTCCAGAGCCCACGGTACCAAGACCGTCTTCTACACTATGCACACAAACTTGACAATCATTTCCCATGTGTGTGGCACTGGAATTGTGGCGACACCACGGCCCCGAACATGGCAACCCCGTCTGTACAGAGTCAAGTTTGTCGCCAAGAAACATGGTACAGTGTAGGCAAAAACCACCTGTAGAGCACATCCAATAATACTATCATACAATATCATGCACCAGGGCAATCTGCAGGGTCTCCTCCACCCGCACAAACACAAAAAAACGCACACACACAACACCAGCGAACGCGTGCACGCGCGCATGCATACCCACCTCCCATAAATAAGGCTAAAGAAGCATTCAGCAAAAAAAACACGCAAACGCCGTTTTCGAGCCCTTGCCGCCCAAAACTTTTCCGCGCTTCAGAGCCCAGGCACCAAGACGTCTTCTACAGCTTATGCATGAATTTGGCGCAATATGGAGAGATCGAATGTTTTAATAATTTGGCGCCAAGAAACATGGTACGGTGTAGCAAAAAAACCCCTAAACACACATCAAATAATAAATATAATATCTTGCCCAGGGCTTCTGCAGGTCTCCTCCATACGCAACACAAAAACCCGCCACCAAACACAGCGAACGCACGCACGCGCATGCATACCCACCCTCCCATGATAAGGCTAAAGAAGCATTAGCAAAAGACGGGACGAAACGCCGTTTCAGCCTTGCGCCCAACTTTTCCGCGGTTGCAGAGCCCACGGCACCAAGACCGTCTTCACACTATGAACAAACTTACAATCATTTCCCATGTGTGTGGCACTGGAATTGTGGCGACACCACGCCCAAAGATGCAACCCGCCCTACATAGCAAGTTTGCGCAGAAACATGGTACAGTGTACGCAAACCCTATCATATACTTTAACCGGGCGTCTGCGAACGCACAACCAGAACAACGCGCGCACCCCGGTTAACTCCTGATGAGCTTTTGCAAAAAAGGCACGAAGCCGTTTCGAGCCTTGCCCAAACTTGCGCTTACAGAGCCCACGGACCAAGACAAAACAAGACAATTGCAATTCCTGTTGTCACTGGAATTAAAGGAAAATATAAAAGCAATTCGAAAAAATGTACATAGCAAAAACACCTCTAGAACACACACCAATAATAATATCATACAATATCATGCACCAAGCATCTGCAGGTCTCCTCCATACGCACAACACAAAAACCCGCACACACAAACACCAGCGAACGCACGCACGCGCGCATGCATACCCACCCTCCCATGACTAAGGCTAAAGAAGCATTTGCAAAACGGCACGCAAACGCCGTTTTCCAGCCCTTGCCGCCCAACTTTCCGCTTACAGAGCCACGGACCAAGACCGTCTCTCACACACGCGACAACTTACAATCATTTCCATGTGTGTGCACTGGAATTGTGGCGACACCACGGCCCCGAAGATGGCGACCCGCCCTAATAGCCAAGTTTGTCGCCAAGAAACTGGTACAGTGTACGCAAAAACCACCCTACAACACACATCCATATAATATCATACAATTTCATGCACCAGGCATCTGCAGGTCTCTTCATACGCACAAACAAAAACCCGCACACACAAACACCAGCGAACGCACGCACGCGCGCATGCATACCCACCTCCCATGAATAAGGCTAAAGAAGCATTTGCAAAAGACGGACGCAAACGCCGTTTTCCAGCCTTGCCGCCCAAATTTCCGCGGTTCCAGAGCCATGCACCAAGACCGTCTTCTACATGTGTGGCACTGAATTGTGGCGACACCACGGCCCGAAGATGGCGACCCCGCCCCACTAGCAAGTTTGGCGCCAAGAACATGGTACAGTGTACGCAAAACACCCTAGAACACAATCCAAAATAATAATAATAATATATACAATATCATGCACCAGGGCAATCTGCAGGATCTCTCCATACGCACGAACAAAACCGCACACACAACACCAGCGAACCCGCACCCCAGCATACCCCCCTCCATGAATAAGGCTAAAGAAGCATTAGCAAAAGACGGGAGAAAACGCCGTTTTCGAGCCTTTGCAGCCCCCACTTTTCCGCGGTTGCAGAGCCCACGGCACCAAGACGTCTTCAACACTATGACACAAAACTTTACAATCTTTCCATGTGTGTGGCACTGGAATTGTGCGACACCACGCCCAAAGATGGCGACCCCGCCCCTACATAGCCAAGTTTCGAAAAGTTAATAAATAAAAATAATAAATAATAAAATATAACAAACCCCCTACAAAACTCCAATAAAATAATATACACAAATCACCCAGGCGTCTGCAGGTCTCCTCATACGCACAAAACAAAAACCGCACACAACACCACGAACGCACGCACGCGCGCATGCAACCCACCCCCCATGAATAAGCAAAGAGCATTGCAAAAGCGGCAGCAAACGCGTTTTCCAGCCCTTGCGCCCCATTTTCCGCGTTGCAGCCCCGCACCAAGACGTCTTCACACAAGCACACAACTTTACAATCATTTCCATGTGTGTGCATGGAATTGTGGCGACACACGGCCCCGAGTGGATACCCCCCACATAGCAATTGGCGCCAAGAAACATGACAGG
>JASPKP010008047.1:0-12026 GCA_030674155.1 Stramonita haemastoma | reverse complement strand
CAATGAAATTCTGTCTAAGTCTAAAAGCAGCTAAAAGGAAATTTTGAAAGATTTACCAACGATGCTTGTGAATTACGGCAAGCACCTGAAAAGGGGCATTTTCCGGGTTAACATCAACACCCAACGTTGAAGTTGAATTTCGGGCAAAATGTCCCCAAAAATAAGGGACTTTTAAAAACAAAAAGGGGGGGCTTCATCTTCTTTCACCCCTATACACACGGGGAAACATGCGGTATTATACCCTGTGGGAAAAAAACGATATTTATGTACTTTCCCAACTGGGGACACACCCCACCCTAAATTTGGGGCCAAAAAATTTCTGAACCTTCAACATAAAAAAATTTTAACATAGTTTTCTAAAGCAAATCTTGTTTAATTTTTACCATAAATTGAAAAACCGGGGGTTTTGGGGAAACCCCATTTTTATTACGCCAGTTGTGACAAAAGTTCTGTGTAGTCCCCTTTTTAAAGCTCTTTCATAAAAGGGGGTTAAACAGAGCCCATCCAAACAACCACACTTGTTAAAAACCCAAATTTTCACACAAAAAAAACCCTTAATGTGGATACCCATGTCACTTGGCCTTTCTCATGCATAGCAAATAACTTTTTTGTATGCTTTTTTTAGTAAAACCTTTCTTCGATTGCTTTAACGGGTTGAACCGTATTTAAAACCCCATTTTCATAATAGCTGTAATCCAAAGGGGAAAAAACGACCTAATTTGGCCATATACAACATCATTGCTTTTTTTTTTTCGAACATGAAAGGAAATCTTTTACATGCATAAAGAGGGACTTGTTCAATTTGGGGGGGGGGGGGGGGAAAAGACTTTATATCCCCAAAATTCAGAAGCATAAAAAACCCGGGGGTTTTTATTTTTAGTGTCCAAAAGTTTAAAGAAAACATCGGGAAAATTACACCCAAAATTTTTCCCAAAGGGGGCCCCATAAATTTCATTTACACATCTTTTAAACCTTTAAGTTTCACCCTTTTTTCCTGGCAGGTGAGAAAAAAATTTTTTTTTTGAAAGGGTAAGGCCTTAAAAACTTTTTAAAGAGTTCACAACTTCCCCCCGGACTACCATTCAAAAATCATTTTTCCTAGCACCAAGAAAACCCCTTTCCTGAAAAACCCCCAAATTTTGGGTTTGTCTATGTTTACTGTTAGTTTTAGTCTCCTTTTTTCCTTCTTGGGAGGTTGTTGATTTTTACACTGTAGGCCTACAGCAGTCGGGGGCCAAAAAGGTCAAATCGTCAGCAAAAAAACATCAAAAATAGTTTAATTTTCACTTGATTCAAGAGTCACACCATGTTTAAACCCTTTTAAAATTAATTCATTAGTTAGCTCATTTTTCAATAAGGAAAATAAAAACGGGGTTACAATGCAACCCTGCTTCAACCCCCGTAAAAATTCAAAAAAACTTGGAAAACCCGGGGCTTACCTGGCCATTGCACATGCTTTAAAAAAATAGAAACTACCCGAAGCATCTTAAAAATTTAAAACCCCTTTAAAACCCGCACGAAAAAAACACGGACCACAAAAAAATTACGATTTTTTTCAGTATCAAAAACCTTTTTTTAAAATCAAAAAATGCTACATATAGTTTTCCCCGTTTTTAAGCAAGTAGTTTTTTTCAGTGCATTTAAAGTAAATATATTTGGGCTATTTTTGAACGAAACCCTTTTTTGAATCCCGCCGGGGGTTCACAAATAGAACCATTTTTTTTTACCAACAAATTTTCAATTTTCTTAAATTTAAAAAAAATAGGTAAATACTTTTTCTTTTGAATACTTAAAAGGGATTACCCCCATATTTGTTTTTTGGGGTTTTTTTTTGGGGCACCTTTTTTTTGAAGTGGGTTTTAAATATAGGGCCCGCCCTTTTTTGGAAGGGGAAAAAAAAAAAACCCTTAGAAAATATGGCTTTAAAATTTTTTTTGAAAAAAATGGATAATGATTGTTCGCATTTTTCAACTTTCAGTAAAATACCTCGGGCCCCGGTCTTTTCTTATTTATTGACTAATACTTTATTTTTTCCCCTTTTCTGAAAGGGGCATGCCAAAATATATATAAAATTTTTATTTCATCGACTAGCAGAAGTTAACATGATCATTACCAATTTCGTCATTGAAGACAGATTAAAATTGACGGACCACTCATCCTCTGAACTATCATTAGTGACAACTTTACACTTCTGTGCTTGCGGATTCCCCCCAGAACTGGTTTGGATTTTAATGAAGCCAGTATTTTTTTTCACATTACAGTTTCTAAATGTTTTTCTTTTTTTAAAGAAAGTCTTTTTTTTCTTTTTTTCTCAATTTTTTGAGTCATCATTGATTTTTTTTTTTCACTTTTTAGATGTTTTTACCCCCTTTTTCTTGAAAACCCTTAAACCCCCTCCTGCTGTTTTTTTGGTTTTTCCAAGAAAAATTTTTTCTTGGCTTCTGTTTTTTTTTAAAGCTTGGGGAAACAAGCCGTTTCCCTTAGATCTCATCAACAAGAGTGCTGCTTGTTAATGGTTTTAAATTTTTTAGACCCCACATTTTGGTAAAGGATCCCCGGTTTCTGACCAAATTTCTTTTCCATAAAAAGGGTGTCCACAGAAATTAAATAATGAGTCCTACAATGCAATATAAATTTAAGGCTGTGATTGATTCTTTTTGTCAATCAACAAACTGTCAAAAAATTTCCCCAAATGTCAAAAGTGCCAAAAATAATCTACAAATGTGCCCTTTTCGGCAAATACGTAAATTTTTTGAATTCCGGTTTTTGGGGAAACCCTTAAGCATTTTTTAAAAATTTAAAAAAAGACACATTCAAGAATTTTTTTGCCAAAAACATTTAAACCCCAAACCTGTGAAAATTTTGTCCTCTGAAAGGAAACGATTTTTCAAAAAAATCTAAATAAATTTAACCGAATTGTGATTCTGAAATTGAAGTTCCGTTTAAAAATTAAGTCTTCCCAACCTAGGGCTAAAGCCGGTGTTACCCCGGTTTTTTTGGGCGTTTTTGCGCTGGAAAGGGTTGACTCCCCCCCGGATAGGCGCCGTCTATCGGGGTTTTAAACCCCCCCAAAGGTTGGTACCCCCCTTTTTAAATGGGTGGGGTGAGAAAAAAGCCCCTAAAGTGCCCTTTTCCAAGGGGACAACGCCAAGCCAAAGCGGGGTCGCCCCAACTTTAGTTTTGAGTCCAACCCCCAACCACTAGATCGGGCGGCTAATTACCAGTTGGGAATTTAAAACCCACTGAAAGGAGGTGGCTTTTTTTCAAGCCAATAAATCACCGATTGTCTTTCAATACCAAAATAAACAATTTTCACCCGTCATTTTAATGGGTCCAAAGGAGGGATTAAGGAATAGGGATTTAATATTTTTGGAAACCCCGCAAATGTTTTAGACAATCAAGAAAATAGCTTTTCAACAATCGGGGCTTCCATGAAAGTTTTACAAATGTTTTTTTTTTTTTAATTACCTTACCCCTGTTTTTTGATAGAGGGAAAAATTAAATGCGGGGGCAAATGTATTTGCCCCAAAATTTTAAAAATTGTGAAACATATCAAAATTTTTTTTCAACAAAAGTTTCTGTTAAAAGAAATTCAAATTACAAAATAATTTTCCCAGTCCAATCTTTCGTTACCAAAGCCCTGTACATTAAAAGAAGGAAAGAACGAGGGGGGCCGGGCCCTTTTGCCCTAGTGTTGGCATTACCAGGAGGCCCCATAAGTGGGGTCTTCGAGGCCAATCCCCCCCGTTGGTGGGTTTTTGAGGATTCGGGTGGGGGGATTTTTTTTTCAGTAGGGGTCCTGTCCCCCACACGTGCTTTTGAGTAAGTCGTTTGGGCGGGGAAGGGGGAGCTTAGTCCCCGACCTTTTCCTGGGTTGGATGTTCAGCAGGAGTTGACACAGCACCACCCTCGGGTCTCTCAGCCGTGTCACGTTGCAGGTCTTCTTGCAGACTGCTTAGATCGGGCCCGAAGGTTTATGCTGCACTTCTCTTTGACTGCAGGGGTGCTGGCATTTTGCTCCTGCCTTTGTAACTCATGTGCTACATTGGGGGGGTTCACTGGAGTCTGCTGAAGTTTTGGGGTGAAGTACGTGACAACCCTGGCTGTCCTGGTCACTGGAGATGCTCCCTTCTTTGCTGCAGTGGTTGAGGGTCTTCCAGTTGCATGTGAAGGAGAAGCTCTGTTTGCTGTCAAGGCGGGAAAAAGTCCTTGATGACAGGCAGTTTGCAGAATTTTCCCCTGTTCTCACGTGCTTGATCTTGAAGCTAATATCCGGATTTTCCTTTCCCACCCCTTGCATGTTTATGTTCTGTCTTGCTGAAAATGTGTTTTGCTGTGACTTCCATGCCATGGTTGGCCCACTTTCAGAATTGTTTGACTTTGGGAGTTATAGGTCAAATACAGCATCATCTGAATCAGCTTGTCAATCGTAGAATTGACTTGAGTCCTTTCTCTTTCATTTGGCGGTTGTAGAGGGATGAGTTCCTTCCTCCTCTTTGGGGGTTTTTCAGAGAAATTTTCCCTTCACAAAAATGTTCTGGAAACCCTTGCTTTCTTCAACTGGTGTGCATTTTTGAGCACCAGCATTTTTTAAAAGGTGGGACTGGAACTTTACAGCAATGGCCCTGCCAGCCTTGTAGATACGCTCAAAGTGCAAGTCCTCTTCAATGCCCATCCCAACCTGCACGTTTCCCAGACTTTTTCCTCACAGGCCGCCAGGAAGTTTGCACCCTCCTGCAGTGGAAGCCCAAAGAAGAGGAGGTTGTTTCTCCTGTTTTGATTGTCCAGATAAACAATTTATTTGAAAAGGCATTGACTGTTTCCCTCAAGCTGTGTACCTCTAATTCAAGAATGACATTGCTCTTCCAACATTCTCTGACTGTTGGTGAGCTGACCTTGCTGTTCTTCCAGTTGAAAGGCGGTGATCAATTTTCTTCTCCATGCTTGACAGTTTCTTTTCCATTGTCAAGAAATGATTTTCAAATTCTGCTCCTGACAAAGAATTGTTTGCCTCCATCCTTTTGTACAGCATCCTGCAGAGTTTGGGCCCTAACTGTATGAGACGGGCAAGAAGGGTTGCTCCCCTGGTGAAAACTATCATGATGAATGGGTGGTGTGTTGGCTCATAGTTTTTCCAAATTGGCCTGTGGTAGGATTCCTGCCTGTACCCCCCCCACCCGGGAGGGCCTTTTTGAGAGGTTGGAGATGATTTCTGTCCGTATCCCCTCCCAAATGTTGGACCCGGGTTAGGGTTACATCCCCAAGTCATCAGGAAACATGATAGGAAGACAATAAACATTATCACAGCGTTCCTTTTGCACCCCAAGATGGCAGAAAATTTATGTACCTGAGTTTTTTGTCATGGGTCGTTTTCATTGTCTGCAAAAAATCTGACTGTAGCAAGAGAAAGTAAGTCGTAAACAAAGTCTAGTATGACTGTTGAACATCATCATTTTGTTGGACACTTGCACCGCAAACCAAAACCTGATCATGATTGACAGCAGGAATGCAGCAGTACAGTGCTGCCAACCCCCACTGCCCACACACAGTGTCCTCACACCCTTTACTGGCCGACACAACACAAGCTGGTGTTTACGTGCAGCCACACAGTTCAGTATACGTTTGAACATGAAGTTTTGAAAAGTCCAATAAAATTGGCCACAGGTGACTCCCTTTCAGATAAATTTTGTACTGGCATGATCATGAAGACATAAGGAAATAAAAACAAACATGTATTAATCAGTAACAAGTCATTAATTAAGGAAATAAATTTAAATTTTCAAGAGCACGATGTGAATGTGCTCCTAAATCCAACCTGAACTCTGTTCACCCCCGAGAGAGAGAGAGAGAGAGAGGAGAGAGAGAGAGAGGGGAGAGAGAGAGAGAGACAGAGACAGAGACCCGAGAGAGAGAGAGACAGAGAGCAAGAGAGAGGGCAGACAGACAGACAGACTGACAGACAGACAGACAGACAGACACACACATACACACTCACAAACGCGCATACGCACACACGCACACATGTACACACACGCGCACGCATGTATGCACGCACACACACGCACACGCAAACACATACATACACAAACACATACACACACAAAATCAACGTCTTCACCTTTTGTTGATGATGAAGGCAGTTACTTCCTATTGGCATAACATCAAAATGATTGTAGTGTATTCTGCACTCAACACAAGGCGTTAAAAAATTAATATAATTTCGCACCACACACACACACACACACACCACACACACACACACACACACACACACACACCACACACACACACACACACCACACACACCCCACACACACACACACACACACACACACACACAACACACAACACACACACACACACAATTTGACGACCCAGGTTCGATTCCTAGTCGAGGAGATTTTTCTCCTGGAGTTAACATCAGTGCCGACTCCCCTCTCCCCAAAAGTCCTTCGGATGAGGACTAAAAAACCGAGGCCCGTGTGCGAACGCACGCAGAACATCTTGCGCACACGTTAAATCCTGTTCCGAATTTCGTAAGGTGGGCCATCGGTCCGGGGGGGAACGATGACATTTCAAAAACTGCGTACACAGGGGGACCAGATGTAAAAAAAGTACAAGAGGCTTATTCCATTATCCTCGTTTAAAAAAGAATAAAAATAAATAAAAGAAGAAGAATTTAACCCCCCCCACACCACACATAACACACACACGCACACACAAAATGACATTCAGAACAGACAGCCAAATTTTCCTTTTTAACAAAACACGGTAAAAAGAAGACTATGTCTTGTTTTTTGAATTACGTTCCTACCCCCTCTCTCTCACCCAAATTTTCCCGGGTGGGATCAGCGGCTCAGGTCTCTAGTGGCCTGTTATTTGCTTCCCAACATCCGTCTACCCAAAACTAATTCCAATGACCAATTTATTTCAATTGATTTCTTTCTCGCACGAAATGACTAGATCCCCTCACCCCCCTCTCTTGAAGAGGCAGTGCCTGATAATATTTTTAAAAATTATATATATATATATATATATATTATTTATTATATAATATATATTAAAATTTATTATAATATAAAATAATATATATATATATAATAATAATTAAATAAAATTATATAAAATTATATAAAAATACCCATCTTTTCTAAATATCCTCTATTTTTATACAAAATATAACTATATCTTATCTATATCTATATATGTATATCTATATCTAATCATCTATCTATCTATCTATCTATCTATCATTTTATCTATTATTATCATTTCTATTATCTATTACATCTATCTACTATCATCTATCTATCTATCTATCTGTCTTCTGCTGTCTGTCTGTCTTTATTAATTACTATAAATCTTTATTATCGATCTTCTATCTACTACTAAAAAAAAAGCACAAGAGGCTTATTTTTTACCCTCGATATAAAAAAAAATCAAATAAAATCAAATTTCTGTGTGTGTGTTGTGTGTGTGTGTGTGTGTGTGTGTGTGTGTGGGTGTGTGGTGTGTGTAGGGGGGTTGGGGGGTGGGTGGGGGGGGGGTGTGGGTGTGGGCGTGGGTGTGTGAGTGTTGCTAGTTTTTGTATTTTTTTAGGGGGAATTGAGGAGGGTTTTAATATGAAAGCATGAGTTTTTTCCCCCAGGAGATTATTAGATTTTTTCTTACCATATTTTTTATAAAAAAATAAAAAGAAAACGAGGGAAAAAACCGAGTGTACAGAGTCCCCAGTATATCATCTGACCCTAACTGGGCTGCAGGTTTTTTCATCAACCTTTTTATTCACAGCAGATTTCTCTCGTGAAATTTGGGCTGCTCTCCCCGGGGAGAACGCGTCGCCAAAAGTGCAGACCCCCTTTTTTTTTTTCCCGTTTCAAATGTAATTTTTTTCCCCCGGGTTTTTTTTCTACAGGTTTTGGGGTAACCTCTTGTTCCGTGGTTTCTTTTTCGAGGCTAAATAAGTGGTAAACAAGGCCCCCTTTTTGCTTTTAAAAAATAGCCCCGACCTCCACTGGTCTAAGGATGGGGTAAGCGTTTGGGCCTAAGGGTTAAACCACCGCACAGCCGCCAGACTTTTTCCTTTAAGCAGGCCGTTTTTCCCCCAGACCCCCGACCCTGGTTTTGAATCATGAGGCAGTAGTTTGTGGGTTTTTACAAAGGAAGAAAAGCGGCAAAACATCCCCAATGATAAAATAAGGTTTTTAAAGCTAAGGGTAAAATATTCCCATACCTTGCAGGGGTTGTGGCCGGTGTCAAGACCTCAGTTTCAAGGGCCAGCTTTTGAGGGCGTGCCCCTTCCTTCCCCGTGCTTACATTCCTTGCCCAAAAACCCCAATGGGGAAAATTGGATGGGGTTTGGGGGGGGCTTTACTGAAACCAAGGTGCCTGGGGTCACCCCTCCCAAAAGGTAACGACCTCAAAGCTGTTAACCCCCTTACATGGTTTAAAAACAAAATTAAAAAAACAAATTAACCGGGGATTTTAAAATGAATTCTTAAATAAAAAAAAGAAGAAATTATTTTACAAAAAACATTATGCTTTTTTAAATGCAAATGATGAAAGTAACTTTTGACAAAAAAAGGGTACTTTCATTTGGTGACTTAGCAAGGGCATTTTTGTGGGTCATAATAAGATTTGACATAGGGGGGGGGATAACTTAGTGGTCGAAATTGCGCCCCCAATTTACCTCGGGTTCGATTCCCCATCTAGGGGGTTTTTTTTCCCGGAGGTAACACAGTGCGGCTCCACCACCCCCCAAAAATCCTTGGTGGCTGTCGAACTTTTCGCCACGTTAAATCCTTTTCACTTTTCGCAAGGTAGGCCCTTGGTGCCCTTGGAAAAGTACAAGATTAAAAACAGAAACATGGGGGATAGATTAAAAAAAACACGGTGCTTATTCGATTTCCTCGTTAAAAGAATAAAAAAATTAAAATAAAAAAATTTAAAAAAAAACAAAAACATATAGAAACCAAAAAAGGCGCCCCGGCCAATTTAATTCCGGTACAATCATTGGTGTTTGGAATTGCTCTTGTTTCCTTGTTACACACACACCAAAACACACAACCAACACACACCCCACCCCCAACACCCCCCAAAACACAACAAAACACAAAAACACAAAACACACAAAACACACAACCACACACACACACCACCACACCCCAACACACACACACACACACCCCACAAAATACCCACAAACCCAACACAGTACAGCACAAAATTTTAAAAACATTATTTTTTCTTTTTAACAACACGACCGCACCACAGAAAGACAGACAGACAGGGGGGAAGACGCAGAAGACACACACACCACACCAAAACACACACACACACCCCCCCAACACACCACACACACACCACAACACACACAAAACAAAACCACACACACACCACGGGGGACGGCAAAAAATTTTGGGTCAGAAAATTGCGTCGCAATTTGAGGGCCCGGGGGTTCGATTCCCTTTCGGGGGAAATTTTTCCCTTTTATTTAAAACCTAAAAGGGCTTTTCCCACCCCCCCCAAAAAATCCTTCTTTTTAGATAAAACCCAAAACCCCCCGGTGCAAAACGCACTAAAAATC
Source organism: Stramonita haemastoma (assembly GCA_030674155.1). Classification (NCBI taxonomy): domain Eukaryota; kingdom Metazoa; phylum Mollusca; class Gastropoda; order Neogastropoda; family Muricidae; genus Stramonita; species Stramonita haemastoma. The sequence continues at coordinate 2,440 of JASPKP010008047.1, read as the reverse complement.
TTGCAAAATTTTTTAAATCCTGTTCCATTTTTGTAAGAGTGGGGGGCCTTGCTTCCCGGGGGAGCGATGACAAGATTTACCCAATAAATTACACGGGGGACGGGAAAAAAAAAAAAAGCACATGAGTGCTTTTTTTTTTTCCCCTGATATGAAAGAAAAAAAAAGTATAAAAAATTTTAAAAAAATTAAAAAAAATTTGGGGGAACGGAGGGAAAAATTTTTCCCAAAACAGATACACAAGGGGGGGATTTTACAAAAGCACGTGAGTGCTTTTCTATTACCCTCGATAAAAAAACCCAAAAAAAAGAAAAAAAAATACAAAAAACACAAAAAAATTTCGCGCACGCCCCCACATAAAAATACTGTCCCCCCCCATTCCCTAAACACAAAACACACCACGCCCCATACACAAAACACACAAACAAAAACCCCCCACACACACCCACAAAAACACACAAAACCCCCACCACACACACCAAAACAACACAACACACACACACCCCCCAAAAATTTCCAAAAAAGGGAAAAAAAAACCCCAAAAAAAATAGCAAAATACGGGAAAAGACATACAAAATCACAAAACCCAGTTTTTTAAAGACAAAAATTATACCCAGAAGCATTGAAAAACCATGCGAAAAAAGGAGGAGAAAAGGGGGGGGAGAGGAAGAGAGAGAAGAGGGGGAGGGGGGGGGAGAGAGAGGGGAGAGAAGAGGGGGGAGAAAGGGGGAGAGGGAGGGGAGGGGGGAGGAAAAAAGAGGGGGGGGAAAGGAGGGGGAGAGAAAAAGGGGAGGGGGGGAGAGAGAGAGGGGGGGGAGAGTTTGATTTATTCTTTTATATGGGGGAAATAAGGGAAAAAAAGCACTCTTTTTTTTTTTTTTTAAACCACCCCGTGTGTTTGCTTTTTTGAAAAAGTCATCTGTTCCCCCCCGGCACACGAGGGCCCTACTCTTACAAAAAAGCGGGGGGGGGTTTCACTTTGTGCGAAAGATGTTTGCGTGTTCACCCCGGGGCCCCCGGTTTTTTAAATTTCCCGAAGGATTTTTGGGGGGGGAGGGGGGGTCGACTGATGTTAATCCAGGAAAAAAAAATCCCCCCAAACCGGACTAAACCGGGTGTAAAATTTTGCCAGCACAATGTGGGGTGTGTGTTGTGGTGGGAGAGAGAGAGGGGAGAGAGAGAGGAGGAGAGGGGAAGGGGAAGAGAGAGGGGGAGAGAGATGAAAAGAAAAGAGGGGAAAAGAGAGAAAGAGAAGAAGAAGAAGAGAGGAGAGAGAGAAAAGAGGGGAAGAGAGAGAGGAGAGAAGAGAGGAGGGGAGGAGAAAAAGAGAGAGAGAGAAGGAGAGGGGAGAGAGAGAGAGAGAGAGAGAAGAAAAGAACTCGAACTCGAACTCGAACTCGAACTCGGAGCTCGAAAGATTTTTTTACAAAAAGGCCTTTGGGCCCCATACTTGAAGGGGGTTGCCAAAATTTTTAGTTTTTTGGTGAGGGAAAAAAAAACAAAACAAAACAAACCAAAACAAAAACAAAAAAAATCAACAAAAAAAAAATAACCAAAAAAAAAAAAGAATTAACAAAAAAGTCAGTTAAAAAAAAGGGACTTAAGAAAACAAAATATCTCTCATTCTGAAAGTTTTTACACAAATATTTAAAATCAAGCTACGCACAACCTCAGGCTGACTTGGGCGCCATAAAAACAGAGTCTAAATGAAGTAGGCTTTCTTATTTTAAGGGATATTTAAATTTTGCCTAATACCTTTAAAAAACTGGCAGCAAAAACCCCCAAAAAGTTTTCACCCCCCGGAGCTTGTTTAACTTTCTTTTTTGGGGGATTTGTAACTGGGGTCTCAACCCCTTTTCTCTGTTATCTGTTTTTTTGGTTTTATTTGGAACCGGGGGCTAAATTTTGAATAAAATTTTTTAAAATGAATGGGCCTTAAAATTTAGATTTAAAAAGGGTTTTTACTCTGTGTATTAAAAATTTTTCTATTTTTGGAAAAATTTTACTGGTTTTTTATTTACCACTCATTGCTGCCATCGGCGTCAAATTTAACCTTTGCCGAAAGGGGTTTTTTTTTAAAAAAACCCCTACAATTTCCCCCAAAACCCCCTTTTTCTGAACCCCAAAAAAATTTTCCAAAAAAAAGTTCACACAAAAAAGGGGGGTTTTGTTAGCCCAGGTTTTTTTTCCCCCTTTTACTCTTGATATTAAAAAATTTGTAAAATTTAAAAAGGAAAACCCGTTCTATCCTTTTTTAGAATCCCTTTAAAAAAGATCTTTTTTTTTAAGCCCGCATTTAAAAGGAGGGTATTTTATTAGTTTCACTAAACAAGATCTTGGGGGTTCATCTATCTACGGCCCAAAAAAAGCTTGAAAGCAAAGAGGGGCACTGATTGCAGGGGGGGTTTTCGCTGAATCCAAAAACCCCCCCTTTCTGCCCATA
>JASPKP010008046.1:2500-12027 GCA_030674155.1 Stramonita haemastoma | reverse complement strand
CCAACTCCCTACCTCCTTTATCTGTCCAAACCCCTTCTCTTTTTATTTTCAGGGACCTAGCTATCTAATATACAGACGTGATGCAGCTAGCAGACATAGCAATAGAATCTCTAGAACTCTTCACACATGCTTGCAGAGTTTAAGCCATTTAACGACCCGGGTTCGATTCACATTCGAGGGGATTTTTCCCCTGGAGTTAACATCAGTGATGACTCCACCCTCCCCAAAAATCGTTCAGATGAAACTATAAACTGAGGCCCCATGTGCAAACGCACGCAGAACACCTTGCACACATGTTAAATCCTGGTCCGCTTTTCATAAGAGTAGGCCATCGTGTGCCAGTGGAAACAGACGACAAGATTTACAAAACTGCATACACACAGGAACTGGATGTAAAAAAGCACAAGAGTGCTTATTCCATTATCCTTGATATAAAAGAATAAATAAATAGATAGATAAATAAATAAATAAATAAGCCTCAGCTTTCACATTTATGGGTGACATACACAACAACAACAAAAAACCAGCCAAAAAGCCCCAGCTACTCACTTGAACTTCTTGACGTCCACCAGGAGATCTCTGAAGCGCTCCTCAATCATGTGCTCCTCCTCCTCCACCAGCTCACTGCTTCCAGGAACAGAAGAGAGGGCAGCCACCCACAGGACACCACATGAGTCACTCACTCTTCTTATGGTGAGATACCATGCATTTCTTTCTATTCATTCATTCTTTTATTTTGAGGATTATTTATTCATCCATTCATTCATTCATTTATTTATTTATTTATTTATTTATTTATTCATCCATTTGTTTGCTTATTTATTCTTTTACATCGAGGATAATGGGGTAAGCAGTTAGCATTCATATGGTTTTTTTACATCCACTTCCTCTGTGTGTGTGGTTTTGTTTATTTTATCATCCATTCCCACTGGTACACAGTGGTTCTGTTCTTTCGAAAGGAGGAACAGGTTTTAACACATGCGCATGACATTCTGCTTGCATTCACACATGGCAGCCGGGTTTACAGTCTCATTTGAAGAAGACTGCACACTACAGGGTGGGGTGGGGGAAAACGGTGTCAAGGAGAGGACAGACTTGACCTTTGCTTCATTTACTTTCCTGGTCACTGGGCAGAGAGGGAGACACAGCAGCCATCAGTCGAACCCAGGTTCATTTTGCTTCCATCATAAATCCATGATATGGGTGTTTTGTTTTTTTCTGAAGTTGATTTTTTGTGTGTTGTTGTTCCTCGGTTCATGCTCCAAGGTTTAGCAGTGGTGATAATTTGCTTATGCAACAATTTGCCCACCATAAAGGTAGCCACAAGTTTTTTTCATCCATTCCTACCAGCACACTATGGCCAACTCTTTCAAAAGATGAAACAGGTTTTAACTTATGTGCAAGATGCTTTGTCTGTGTTCACATACAGGACCTTAGTTTACAGTCTCATCTGGAGAACTTTTTGGGAAGTGGAGTCAGTACTGATGTTAACTCCAGGGGGGTAAAAATCCCCTTTGAACAGGTGGCTCAAATCTGCACCATTTAATTGCAAGTCAACACTCTGACCACTAGGCTATCCCTCCACCCCTACCCCCTCAAAAAGTAAACCCATACACTTATAAACTTTATTTTTTTTTAAAATCATTTTAAGAAAAATTTGTAAAAATTGGATCCTCACGAGTCCAGTGCCCCTCCTTTCTTGAACAGCCAGTTGGCCTCCTCTTTGGGTGAAGGCAGGATGGACACGATGGCTGGAGAACGCTGGCTGTACAAAACAACAACAACAATGTCATCATCATGGTATCCTTCTGCCTTCTTCTAAAGTTTTATAGCGTAAATGACCAAAGCTAGTATTCATACTCTGGTTGACATGCTTTCTAAACAAAATATGAAAGGTTCAAGCACCAGTAATGCATCAAATTTGTGAATGGGGGTGAATGTCTGCAGCTCTCTACTGAAATGATCTTTTGTATACCATAAATGGAGGATTGCCAATATTTACAAAATCCTATTCAGAGTTAACATTTTGTACTAAAATCATCTTTTACTGATTTTATCGTGCCTATAGTTTAAAAAAAAAGTACCCATCTTAACATTATCCTTTTCAGTGTTCAGCTCTGCACCAAGCATAGTTTTTGAACAGAAACAAGCCGTACAATAAACCTGTGCTTAAATCTTCTGAGGTTTCTGATACATTCTGAGACAACCAGTGGTCCATCCCTGAACATAGTACCTGGCTTTACTTTCATGTTTTAAATACCATTTTTTCACATATTAAGGTCCAAATGCAAACTCTCATTGATCACCAACACAAATATAAAAATAATGATCATACACTGAGTCCATGAGGTCTTATGTTAAAGCCAAAATTCTTAAGATGAATCTGATGAAAAGTCCAGAAAGAGAGAGAAAAAAGAATACAGCTAAGGGAGAGTAAACAATATATCAATAAACAGACAGACTCATTGATGGACTTACAGACAAACACAAGAAAGATCAAGATAATTGAAACAAAGCAAAAAAGTTTGGTGAGATTGACAAACAGTTCAGACAGACGAACAGACTGATACAGACAGAGACAGGAAAGTGTAGAGACGAAAAGACATACTTACTGGATGATCGATTTGATGGGAGGCCTTTTCCTATGTAACAAAAGAAAAAAAACAAAACCATATCACTGTTCTTGGTCATAAATAAAAACAACCATAACAAAAGGTCCCAAACAATACTTAAAGCAAATCTTCAAAGAGAATCAGACCACAGAGAAAATGTTTTAACTTTTTCACAGCAGATTGCCTGGCATCTGGTGCCACGTCTATCCAACAGCAACAACAATTCTGAAGGAACAATGCAGATGCTATAACTTGTCCATAGCACTGATCATATGTCTCTGCTTGTGTGGACATGCCTACACATGATTGTGTCCATATATATGTCTATGCAAGTGTGTGTGTGTGTGTGTGTGTGTGTGTGTGTGTGTGTGTGTGTGTGTGTGTGTGTGTGTGTATGCGTGCATGCATGCATGCATGCATGCATGTGTGCATGCATGCATGTCTGTGTGTCTGTGTGTCTGTGTGTCTGTCTGTCTGTCAGTCAGTCAGTCAGTCAGTCAGTCAGTCAGTCAGTCAGTCAGTCAGTCAGTCAGTCTGTCTGTCTGTCTGTCTGTCTGTCTGTCTGTCTGTCTGTCTGTCTGTCTGTATCTGTCTGTCTGTGTCTGTCTGTGTCTGTGTCTGTGTGTGCACATTTAAGTGTGGATATCAACAGAAAAAAAAGAAACACAAATCAATGGAGAATGCCCAATATCAGACAGTGAATTTCTGTTATCAGAACAGCCTCGAGATGATGTCTTAAGCTGAAGGCTGAATAATCTTTATTTTTATCTTTATTTTTCAAGGGTAACAGAGTAAGTATTCACATTTTTTTTCATCCGGACCTTTTTATCAAATTCAAATTCAAAATACTTTATTATCTCTAAAACAGAGAAATTCCGATTTTCACCCAACTTATATAGGAACAGCAGGCTACATAGCATTAGCAAAAGACAACACACATTCTACAGAACACCATGAATGCAGGCACACACACAACCAAACTGAGTTGCTTCCCACGGTAACTATTCCTAGTACATCTGCAGTCTATGCTATATCAAGGTAAACCTGTAAACCAAGTAAAACTCTCTTTGTAGCCATGCTAGCTCTATGTTTGCCTCTTCATGCATTTTGCTCACTGTGCCTGTAGCCCTGATAACCAAATACTGGTAGCTCTACCTCATTCAATGGGATGGGATAGCTCACTGATAAGAACATTGCGCTTGTAACCTGACACCTGTGTTCGAATCCTGTTCACAGGAATTTTCCCCCTGGAGTTAACATCAGTACAGACTCCACTGTCCCCAAAAGTCCTTTGGATGAGTTTATGAACCGAGGTCCAATCCAATCCAAAGATGTTGCTTAGAGCCCCACCGACCGCACAGGCTAAATCAGGGCTGTCACCAACCGAGGTCCTGTGTGTGAACGTATGCTGAGCTTCTTGAGCACACGTTAAATCCTGTTCCACTTTTTGGAAGAGTAGGCCAGTGTGTGCCAAAATAGGAATGGATAACAAAATTTACAAAACTGCATACAACCGGGAACTGGATGTAAAAAAAAAAGTACATTAGTGCTTATTCCATTATCCTCGAAATAAAAGGGGAAAAAAAAGTTCTATACTGTGATATGTTCTTCAATGTGTTATGCAATTTTACTTGCACCCCTAGAAATTAAGACTTGAATTTTGAGTCTTGAATGCACAACCCCTATAGTCTTCTAAGCCAACTTTCAAAAGTCACTGAGTGAGAAAGAAACTCACGGATGCAGGCGCCTGTACTCAGCTGGGGAGATCTTTTGCTCTGCCTGTGCCTCCTTCTTCTCCTCCGCTTTCTTCTCTTTGTCCACTTCCTTCACTTCTGCCCGTCATCACATTCAGATGGGGTGTCAGGACAAGGCATCAGAGCACAGTAATTCTGTGTATCTATAACAGTCTTTTCATTCAATCAAGAGGACCATTTATGTGTAAACTGAGTGATAGTAGTTTGCTTTAAAGTGTAAAATTTCACAAATCTGGGAAATTATTTTATTACAGAAGTTTTTTTCTCTTTTCTATTGTCTTTTTTTTCTTAAGTAGGAGAGTAGCAAGTGCCAAAGGTACAAGACAAAAAATGTTTCATATATATATTTAAAGGGAACAGTGTGTGTATGTGTGTGGGTGGGTGGGTGGGTGTGTCTGTGTGTGTGTGTGTCTGTGTGTGTCTGTGTTTGTCTTTGCATGTTCAGGCCTGCGTGCATGCATGCATGTCTGCATGTTTATTTCTTTATTGTTTGTTTGTTTGCTACCGCGGAATCTTGCAACTTCAAAGCATACCCACACAGGAGTAAAACTAACAATTTTCTTTCAACTATATTTTATCATTATCTTCCTCTGGTTGGCAATATTTTAGTCCATTTTCTTAACACTGAATTATTTTTAAGACCAAATCTGATGGAACACTAAGGAAGTTCTTAAACAGCTTGTGTGTTGCTTTCAAGTCTGCAGCTTTGGTTTGTATTGTGACGAATGAATGTATATGACAACATCTATCTGAGGCAAGTCCTGTTGCAGGATATTTTCTCACCTTCAGGAGCATACTTGACCCGGATGGCAGGATTGAAGGTGTTCGATCGCAGCATCCTGTAAGTTACAGAATCTTCAATGTGACTTCATTACATCATTTTGGAGAGTACAAATGCTTTTCTATGGACAAAAATGATGAAACTAAATATAGATAAATAGATCAGTGCAAGCACACATCCACACACTTGGGTAAACCATTACCCACAGACTTTTTGTTTGTTTGGTTTTGGGTTTTTTTTTTTAGATCAGATGTTCAGTTTTTTTCCTATCATCAACTGCGATGTGATAGAGTCACATGCGTAGTAGTCTCGGGAATACTGAATAGGGAATCTTTTGTCTTCCTTCTGTTAATGTGATGGACATAAATGATTCAGCATGTATTTCTCTCTCTCTCTCTCTCTCTCTCTCTCTCTCTCTCTCTCTCTCTCTCTCTCTCTCTCTCTCTCTCTCTCTCTCTCTTTCTCTCTCTCTCAAAAAAAACCCAAAAACACACAAGCGTGCTTATTCCATTATCCTTGATATAAAAGAATAAATCAATCAATAAATCAATCTCTCTCTCTCTGTGTTATTACCCAAAGACTTACCCAAATGTGAAAACGACGATGATCATTGCAAGCACACAGTACAGACACAGTCATGGGCTACTATGAAAACATTTCAGCATATGAATAAGACACAACATACAAGCACGCACATCTCAGAATATGTGATATTGCGTGTTTGTATGTATACACTTGCCCCCACCTGCCAATCTCCTTCTTGATCATGTCAAACTCCTTTCTGCGAAAGGTGATCCACACCACAAAGGTACAGAAGTTGTAGAATGTCTGTACAACAAACAAAATAATAATGTATAAATGCAGAAATGCATGCACACACACACACACACACACACACACACACACACACACACACACACACACACACACACACACAAACACACAAACACACAAACAAACAAACAACACACACACACACACACACACACAACACACACACACACACACACACACACACACACACCACAATCACATAATCATACAATGTACAAGAGAAAAAAGAAACACAGACAATATTTTAAAAATATCTTTTTGACTTTTGAAAAAGGGAACACAAAACTGATAGAAAGGACAAAAATGCCCACTTATCTGACATTGATTGATTGATTTATTCATTTATTGTTTTATATCAAGGATAATGGAATAAGCACTCATGTGCTTTTTTACATCCAGTCCCTGTGTGTGTGCAGTTTTGTAAATCTTGTCATCTGTTCCCTGCGGCACACAATGGCTTACTCTTCCAAAAAGCAGAACAGGATTTATCTTGTGCGCAAGATGTTGTGCGTGCATTTGCACAAGGGCCTTGGTTTATAGTCTTATCCACAGGACTTGTGGGGAGAGTGGAGTCAGCACTGATGCTAATTCCATGAAGAAAGAAGCTTGGTGGTGTTGTCAGGAGTTCCACACCTTGATACCCTGGGGACCACCCAGAACATTCATAGACTCTGTCTCACTCATCACAGGGGGAATCACTATCAGACCTGTTAGTACCCACTGGATACAAAGTTTTGCATGTATACCTGGGTTTTTTTTATTTTATAATACAGGCAGCCATACTCCATCTCCAGATTTGTTTTCTCTCTCTCAATGGTGAATACAGATTGCAATGGCAAGAGCTTGTCAAGGGCAAAGACATCTCAAAAGCATATTTCACAGCATAACAACATTGTCATGTAGGCCTCAGCACTTTGCTCTACAAAGCTGAAACTTGCTCCTTCTCCCCTGTGTGCCTGTGGTAAAGAAAACCAGACAGGCAAGCACATCCTTCAAAGGTGTACGCTATTCAGCGACCTGAGGAAGAAAGGGTGGCCAACAGAGATAACCCCACAGACCAAGCTGTACCGCCAACGAGAGGAGCTGGAAAGGACATAACGTTATTTTTCCTAGACACATCTGACAGTGCAAAGCGAACGAGAGAAGAAAAAGAAGAACCACTTTGCTGACATCAGTAACTAATAACACTTTTGGTCTGGGCCACAAACAAACAAACAAACAAACAAACAAAAATGATTTGATGTGCACATCTCGAAATTCAAACTTACCTCAAAGATACTGCGATCCTTGTAGGTAGAGGACACTCGGCAACTGTAAAACACACACACACACACATGTAAAAAAAAACCATACATTGATTGAAAACTGTGAAAGAAACAGTCAGACAGACTGATGCGCGCGCACCCACGCACACACACATGCACACACGCATGCACGCACGCACGCATGCACGCACACACAACACACACTCACACACACACACACACACACGCACGCACGCACGCACGCACGCACGCACGCACGCACGCACATACAAAACTCACACAACTGCCCCCATCAACCCCCTACCCTGCCCCCCTTCCACACACACACACACACACACACACACACACACACACACACACACACACACACACACACACACACACACACTACACTACACTACACACACACACTACACACACACACACACACACACACACACACACACACACACACACACACACACACACACACACACACACACACAACTCACACAACTCTCCTCATCAACCCCTTATCCTCCCCCCCTCCCCAGACAGACAACCCCCCCGCCTCACACACACACACACACACAAACCTCACATAACTCTCCCCCATCAACCCCTTAACCCCCCCACCCCCCTAACCTACCTCCCCCCCTACCTTCCCCCCCCCCCCCACACCCACAGACAGACAGAGAGAAGGTAACTGACGTTCCACACTCCATGTGATGCTGTTTCTCAAGCCCCCCCCCCGCCCCCCCCCCCCCCCCCCCCACCCCCCCCCCAACACACACAGACACACACAGACAGAAGGGTACTGACGTTCCACACTCCATGTGATGCTGTTTCTCCAGCCCCCCCCCCCCTACACACACAGTGACAGACGAATACTAACATTCCACACTCCATGTGATGCTGTTTCCCAGCCCCCCCCCCCCACACACACCCACCCACCCACCCACCCACACAGACACACAGACAGAGAGAAGGGTACTGACATTCCACACTGCATGTGATGCTGTTTCTCCAGCCCCAGCCCCCCCCCCCCCCCCCCACACACACACACAGTGACAGAAGAATACTAACATTCCACACTCCATGTGATGCTGTTTCTCCAGCCCCAGCCCCCCCCCACACACACAGACAGACAGAGACAGAAGGGTACTGACGTTCCACACTCCATGTGATGCTGTTTCTCCAGCCCCAGCTCCCCCCACACCCACACCACACCCACACACACACACACACACACAGATAGAGAGACAGAAGGGTACTGACGTTCCACACTCCATGTGATGCTGTTTCTCCAGCCCCAGCTCCCCCCCACACCCACACACACACACACACACACACACACACACACACACAGATAGAGAGACAGAAGGGTACTGACGTTCCACACTCCATGTGATGCTGTTTCTCCAGCCCCAGCTCCCCCCCACACCCACCACACACACACACACACACACACACACACAGATAGAGAGACAGAAGGGTACTGACGTTCCACACTCCATGTGATGCTGTTTCTCCAGCCCCAGCCCCCCCCCCACACACACAGATAGAGAGACAGAAGGGTACTGACGTTCCACACTCCATGTGATGCTGTTTCTCCAGCCCCAGCCCCCCCCCACACCCACACCCACACCCACACCCACACACAGAGATAGAGAGACAGAAGGGTACTGACGTTCCACACTCAATGTGATGCTGTTTCTCCAGCCCCAGCCCCCCTCCCACACCCACACCCACACCCACACACACACACACACACACACACACAGATAGAGAGACAGAAGGGTACTGACGTTCCACACTCCATGTGATGCTGTTTCTCCAGCCCCAGCCCCAGCACCAGGATGCAGTAGGATCGCCCCAGCAGTTTCTGGGCCACCTCCATCCTCTCCACTGCGTTGGCATATGCCTTCTTCTCTGAGAGACTGGGCTCTCTGTGAACACAAGATTCAAGATTCAAGATTTAATTCGCCTTTGACCCCTCTTGGGGCATGGAGGATTTCAGACAACAAAATCAACTGTAACATATGTAATTTGCATTAATAGAATAAGTTCATACACAGAATTTCACAGAAATAAAAATATAGTCAACCTTTTCATTAATGTCATGCAACTTTACCTTAACTATGAATTTGCTAAGTTTTAATAACATAATTTTATCAGAAGAGAACAAATTACAAACCCACGCACATGCGCGCACATGTGCGCACCCCCACACACACACACACACACAAATTTTCTTCCTGGACTTAACATCAGTGCTGACTCCACTCTCCCTAAAATTCCT
>JASPKP010008045.1:10000-12028 GCA_030674155.1 Stramonita haemastoma | reverse complement strand
GTGCACGCACCAGCATGCCGCGTGCGGGGTTTGTGTGTGTGTGTACATTCGAATTTGTAAAACTGTAAATTGCTGTTGATTGTGTGTTGTCTTGGTCCAATCAAGGCTTTTGATTTGTTTTTACACGATAAAGCGCTATAAAAATTCCTGTTTATTATTTTTAAAAATTATAATTATTATTTTCATAAAAAACACCCTAATAAAGGCAGGGACTGGTTTGAAAAAAAAACAAAAAAAAAAAAAAAAAAACAAAAACCGGGATGTTAATTCGTTATCCTCGAAATAAAAATTTTGATTTTTGACTTTATTCCGGGACAGGAAAAATACTTCCGGGTACAATATGTTATTTGGGGATGTGACTCAGTCTTTCCCGGAAGCTATCATCGACGATCGTTGAATTTAAAAAAAAAAAACTGGGACTTCTAGGGTCAGAAACGCTTTGATTCCCGAAACACATAAAGAAAACAATAAAATGGGCACAGCATTACCGGAACTTGGCCACAATCCAGGACAATATCAAGACGGATTTTCCCGTCGGGTGCAAAATATCCTTTCCATTCGGGGGCCGCCATTTTTACTGTCATCGCATTCATTCCACTTCGGTTTCCGTTGTCACGGTGACTAACAATATGGCGGACAACCCCCAGGGTCGTCCTTTTTGTTTTTAAAAAGCAAACAAATTAAATTTACAGGGAATTGGTCGGCTTTTTTCCCCCCGTTTTCAGGGGAGTAAGTCTTTTGTTTTCTCTCCCCCCATTGAATGCAGTTTTTACAAAACATTTTCCCCCCTAAAAAATCGGGTTAAGAAAAAAAGTAAAGAAAAAAGGTGTATTGGCCATGAGAAGCTTGCGGACCCAGAGCAAAAGACACGGTGGTTTTTAACAGTGGCCTTGCCAAACTGGCTCAGTTTCTCGGTATATCGATTTTCCATTCAGCCTTTGCTTTTTTGTACTGTTATTGCATGGCAAATTAATGAACATGTGTTTTCAAATTTAGGAAGCTTTTTTTTTTCTTTTTTTTCGTTCCATGGTTAAGGCTCGGAGGTTTACCAAAGGTGAGATTTTTGTGTATGCAACCTCCTGCCCCCTCCCCACATTTGGATAGCTGCATTCCGACTTGAGGGATGGTATAGTGAACACGACACATTTGTGCATGAGTTAAAAAAAAATTCTTTGGGGCTATTTGAGCATATCGCTGAATAGCTGTAGACCCTTCGTAATATGTCGACTGATTGACAGACAGACATTTTAAGAACATGCAGGAAACATTTAGAATATGGCAATTGCATATTGGTGGCAGAATGTGTCGGTTGTTTAATTTGTATTTAATGTACTCAATGATGTGAGGGACACCATCATTTGTCTCCCTTACCTTTCTCCAAACCCTAGACGGTTGTTACTTACAGTTTTTAAAAAAAAGAAAAATAAGAAAGCTATTATGAGTTAAAGTCTGTCCCGAGCCTAAGGCTCATCAGGCCAGTGCTTATCCCAGTTTCTGTGGCGTTAGGCGACTGAGAGTCAAAAGACTCCCCCCTGGATGGACGCCAGTCTATCGCAGGGTTAACCCCCAACACAAGATTGGTACCACCCTTTTACACCTGGGTGGGGTGAGAAAAATAGCCATAAAGTGCTTTTTCCAAGGGCACAACGCCATAGCCGAAAGCTGGGATCGAACCTGCAACCTTTAGATTACGAGTCCAACGCCCTAACCACTAGACTACAGCGGCGGCCTATTATGAGTAAAGAAACTATATATAAAAAAAAAGGTGGGTGGGTACGACATGGAGTTAGCTGATGTCAGAGAACAAGATTCTTTCCCCTATATTTTAGATGTTGGGAAAAACATAGAAAGTGCTGATGATTTCTTTTGCACTGATGAGGTGCACAGTTGGCTAGGTCACTAACATTTCTCCTTCAGATCTATGAGACTATAAACTGAGGCCCCATGTGCGAACGCATGCAGAACATCTTGTGCACATGTTAAATCCTGTTCTGCTTTTTGTAAGAGTAGGCCATCATGTGCCAGTAG
>JASPKP010008045.1:0-2500 GCA_030674155.1 Stramonita haemastoma | reverse complement strand
GGGGCACAACTGAAGATTTTGAAACCAGCTTCCTCCACTCCCCACGGTTCTCCGCCCTCCGTAGTAGGTCGTTCCACCCAAGGCCTGTCCACTCTCTGATGTTGTCTTCCCATCGTTTCCTCTGTCTGCCTCTTCATCTCCCCCCAGTTCACCCAGCTGTCAATGGGTACCTGCCCTCTTTAGGGTCAGGGAAGGTAAAGCAGCGAGGGAGAGGAGATGGGCGCCGCTGCCCTCAACATGCTGGCCCCTAGAGAAGCTGAGGTCTCTGACGCCTCGCTCCCCTATGACCGCCTAGGTTATGGGACACCTTTACCTTTACTTTTACCTTTTTTTGTTGTTGTTATTTTGGAGTTGGGGGTGGGAGGTGGTTGTTGTTGTTGTTGTTGATGATGATGAGACAACTCACAGAAACAACCAACTGACAGAAATAACCCACTGACAGAAACAACCAACTGACAGAAACAACCAATCACAGAAACAACCCACTGACAGAAACAACCAACTGACAGAAACAACCAACTGACAGAAACAACCCACTGACAGAAACAACCCACTGACAGAAACAACCAACTGACAGAAACAACCCACTGACAGAAACAACCCACTGACAGAAACAACTGACAGAAACAACCCACTGACAGAAACAACTGACAGAAACGACTAACTCACAGAAACAACTCACAGAAACATCTCACAGAAACAACCAACTCACAGAAACAACCATTTCACAGAAACAAACAACTCACAGAAACAACCAACTGACAGAAACAACCCACTGACAGAAACAACCAACTGACAGAAACAACCCACTGACAGAAACAACCAACTGACAGAAACAACCAACTCACAGAAACAACTCACAGAAACAACTCACAGAAACATCTCACAGAAACATCTCACAGAAACATCTCACAGAAACATCTCACAGAAACATCTCACAGAAACATCTCACAGAAACACACCCACTGACAGAAACAACCCACTGACAGAAACAACCAACTGACAGAAACAACCAACTGACAGAAACAACTCACAGAAACAACTCACAGAAACATCTCACAGAAACAACCCACTGACAGAAACTGCTTGCCGCGCTGTTGCAGGCTGGGCCTGATTGCTCCCAGAACTCGACAGGGCCGACAGCGCAGTCAGGATCTGCTCCTGATGCCCCCAGTCGCTGGGGCTGCACAACAACAACACCAACAACACCAACAACAACATCAACAACAACACCAACAACGACTGGCTGTGGTTTCTCCTACCTCCGTTTCTGCCGCAGCACAGACTCCCAAATCAGGGGAGGTGGCTTCAGAGGTATGTCTGTCTGTCTGTCCTCATGTCTGTCTGTTTGTCTGTCTGTTTGTTTGATTGTTTGTCTGTCTTCCTGTGTGTCTGGTTTTTGTTTGTTTGTCTTCCTGTCTGTTTGTCTGTCTGTTTGTTTGTCTGTTTGTTTGTCTGTCTGTGGTATGTCTGTCAGTTTGTTTGTTTGTTTGTCTTCCTGTCTGTCTTGTCTGTCTGTTTGTTTGTCTTCCTGTCTGTTTGTCAGTTTGTGTGTTTGTTTGTCTGTCTGTCAGTTTGTTTGTCTTCCTGTCTGTTTGTCTGTCTGTTAGTCTGTTTGTCTGTCTGTTTGTCTGCTTTGTTTGTTTGTTTGTTTGTCTGTCTGTCTATTTGTCTGTTTGTTTTCCTGTCTGTCTGTTTGTCTATATCTGTTTATCTGTCTGTCTGTGGTATGTCTGTCAGTTTGTTTGTTTGTCTTCCTGTCTGTTTGTCTGTTTGTTTGTTTGTCTGTCTGTCTGTTTTCATGTCTGTTTGTCTGTCTGTTTGTCTGTCTGTCTTGTCTGTCTGTCTGTTTGTCTGTCATTCTGTCTGTTTGTCTTCCTGTCTGTCTGTCTGTCTGTCTGTTTGTCTGTGTGTCTGTCTGTCTGTATTCCTGTCTGTCTGTTTGTCTGTCTGTCTTCATGTCTGTTTTCCTGTCAGTCTGTCTGTCTTCCTGTCTGTCTGCCCATCTGTTTGTCTTCATGTCTGTTTGTAAGTCTATCTGTCTGTCTTCCTGTCTGTCTTCATGTCTGTTTTTCTGTCTGTCTACCTGTCTGTCTATTTGTCTGTCTGTCTGTCTTTCTGGATTTCTTTTTGTTTTGGTGTTTCAGTGATGAATTAACAGTGCACTGGTAATGTTTGTTCATTTTCTTGATTTTTTTTTTTTTTGGGGGGGGGGGAGTGTTTGAATTTCACTAAAAAGACTTTTGACAAAAATGATTAATTTATAATTATGTGATAATTGGCTGCTTTACATTGTTGTTGTGATGATGATAACAATGAGTTAATAATTAATAGAAAAATCAGAGATTTATGTTTGATAATTGACTGCATTACGTTGTAGCAAGGATAAACAACCAGTTTGATGTTGGGGAAGTAAAAAAGGTAAAGGTAAAGGTGTCCCATAACCTGTGTGGTCGTAGGGGAGCGAGCGTCAGAGACCTCAGCTTCTCTAGGGGCTAGC
>JASPKP010008044.1:0-12033 GCA_030674155.1 Stramonita haemastoma | reverse complement strand
TTTAAAAAGCCTTTTCATGCCTGATAGGAGGGTCACTGAGGGGGGGGGGGCCTGGAGGGCCCCCCTTCTGCACAAGTGGCAGCCCCTTGGGTGGATGACCCCTTAACCCACTTTTTTTGTACACTTTTTAGGTTTTTAAAAACACGTTACGTCTTGGTAATGACAGGGTATTCTTTTTGATTACGTTTTTTTTTTAGTTTTTTTTGGTCTTTGTTCTGTTAGGGTTTTACTTTTTTTTTTTTTTGCTGGAATAGAAAAACGTGTGTTAGAGTGTTTTTGGATTTGTTTCTTTGTGTGTTTTTTTGGGTTGTTTTTTTTTTTGGGGGCCTTAGGGGTAATTTTTTGTGGTGTGTATGGTTTAAAAAGTTTTTTTTTATTCCCGTTAGGATGGGGGAAATTTGGGGGGGGGGGGGTTTTTGGTTTGTTTTTAAGGTATTAAGATTGTTTTTTTTATGATTAATGGTTCTTTTCTTGGTGTTTAGGATTTTTTTTCCAAGGGTTTAAAAGAGGTTTTTTATGGGTATTTAAAGGCCATTAAAAAAAATTTCAAGACTTCCCCATTTTCTAGCTATTTAGGGTCTGTTTTTTCCCCGGGGGTTTTGCAATGTTGTTTTTTTTTAAAATGGTTTTTAGATATTTTTTCCGGGTGATTAGAATTTTTTTAAAAAATTTTTAGGGTTTTGTCCTTTTTGGGGCTTTTTAAGGTTTTTTTTTTCGGGGGAAAATTTAAAATGGTTTTTTTATTACGTTTTTTTCTTTTTTTTTAAGTTTCCCACTTTTCAAACTTTTTATGATGCAAAAAAGAAATTTTTTGGGATAATGTTTTATTTTATTTGTTCTCCAAATATTTCAGAACTTTGTTTTCTTTAAGTGTTTCAATAGAAGTCTTTCTCGAAAACCTTTTTTGGCTTTTTTAAAAGTGTTTTTTTTTAAAAAAAGCGAATACTGCTAGTGAAGAGAAAGGAAAAGCATGTTTTGATATGGGAAAAGCATCTTTACATATGGAGAAAAATGTTTTGATATGGAGAAAAGTGTGTTTAATATATCCTATGCAATGTTTTATTGCGACATTTGCTTTTTCTTCAAGAACGCCAAGAAGATTTACGACATCAAAGAGAAGGATGGGTGGGAAAAGGAAGGCAAAAGAGCGTGTAAAGGAAAGAAAAGGGAAGAGAGGAAGGAAAATAGAGACACAGAACAGACACAATAATAATAAAATACAGACAGAAACGGACAGAGGCAAGAAAATAAGCACACTTACAGACGGTGACAGAAACAAAAAACAGATCATGAATGCTAACGTCCAGTCCTATTATCATAACATACCAAACATTACCAGTGAAGCACAACAGTACAAAGCGCTCTCTCTCTCTCTCTCCCCTTCTCTCCCCCTCTCTCTCCTCCCCTCTCCGTCTCACTCTCTCTGTCTCTCTCTTCTCTCTCTCTCAGCATCATCCCGTCATCGGAAGAGCTTTGACAGCCTTGTGACATACTGTGACAGACAATCTCTACTACACTAACTACACTACACTACACCCCCAAGCATCCGCCTCCCTCTTCCTTCCTTCCCCTCCCTCTGTCCTTCCTTTCTGTCTGGGCATTGCCAGAGAGAATGTTGCCCCTGTTGTTCTGTCCGGACCCAATCGTAACCGCCGATCTCTCAAGGACACACGCTACGCCCATTTCAGATCTCCAGGACTACCGTTCTTCACCCTCACGTGTCTTTCCTTCGCTTCCCTACAATTCTGTGCGGTCTGTGCTGTCTGTCTCTCTGCCACTAAGTACAGTACACTCCCGTTTGTTCCAGTGTTGTTCTTGGACAGGCAAGGTGTGGGCTGGAATCAATCAACCGGTTTGTCCAGTTCAATTGGCAGGCATCGTAAAGGACATCTGACGTTCAAAGCAGTGTTTACTGGACCGTGCTTGACTTTTTAGACCCCAAAAAAGAGGTTATTTCTGTGCTGGTTGGTGTTTATAGATCATTTTGGTAGTGTTTTTTTTTCTTTCTTACTATTTCGATACTAGTTTGACGATGTGTTACTTTTGACAGGATTAGAAAAAAAAAACCACTCTCTGTTGCTATTGTTGATCGAAACACAGGCTAATTTCTTTTTTCGATTCTCAGTTAGAGCTCTGAGGTTCGCCAATGGTGGGATTTTGCTTATCTGATCGTTTTGGCACACGATGACGGTAGCCGCACTCCGACTGTGGAGATGATGTGTAAACACGACAGCACTGTGGGTGCGTTTTTTGAATTGTGTCACCCGTTCCTACCAGCACGAAATGGCCCATTCTTCCGAAAGGCAGAACAGGTTTTAAGTCTGCACATGATATTCTGTGTGCGTTGGCACACGGGACCAAGGTCTATAGTCTCATCCGATGGACTTTTGGGGTAGTGGAGTGGGCACTGATGTTAACTCATGGGGGGAAAAAAATTCTTCTGTGGTAGTTCGATCCTGGGCAGTCGAGTCAAGAGTGCAACGCTTTAACAACTAGGCAATCCCGCACCCTATAGGCTAGTTGGCTCGACGGCTTTACAAAAAAAATTCAAAAGAAAAAATGTAGGAGGTGGAGGAAGGGGCAAAAGCATAAACTACCCACTAAGCAGCCGTATGAACGGACACTTTGTTTTTTTCATTCCACGGCTCGAGCTCCGAGGTTCATCAGTGGGGAACTTTTTTGTGTGTACCACCGTCCCCCAACCCCCACCACCACCATTTCGGAAGCAGCATTCCGCATCGAGAATGAACATGCACTTAAAATAATTTGAAGCTTTTTGCTCAGTCAGGAGCTAGCTAGCTTGCTTTAGGGGAACCAGCCACAAGAGAGGGCCGAGTGGACTGTGTAGCTGTAGTGCTGCTACAGCCACAGTTACAGCCATAGCCATAGAAAGAGGCATAGCCACAGCCACAGCCATAGCCACAGTGCTGTGTTCAGACCCACAGCGGTCCTTGTTCAGACAGCATCAGTGGCCAGGGGATCGATAGTTCCTGCTGTGAGTGACGACGTATCTGACAGCAACAACAACAATCATTAGGCACTGTTCTCTCTGTCATCAATCATCTGGTCACCGGTCTCTGTAGATTGCATCATTTGTTGCAGTTCTCACCACCACAACATACACACACAAGCGTGCGCGCATGCACACGCACGCACACACACATGTGTGCGCGCGCGCGCGCACACACACACACACAAACACACAAATGCTAACCCAACCACGGCATACAGCATGCAGACCAGTGAAGAAAAGATCCAGTTGATGATAACTAGTGCCAATGGCATCAGCACAGACGTTACAATGAACGATCAGATCATTGAGACCGTCCACAGTTTTAAATATCTCGGAGCTATAGCATCAGAGGAATGGTGAAAACCCAAAGTACTCTCCAGGATAAGCCCAGACCACAGCTGCAATGACCAAACTGAAAGTCTTCTGGAACGACAAAAACCATTGCCATCAGCTTCTAAGTCAAGCTGATGTGTTCTCTGGATATGCCAATAATTATCTGTGTACGCATGTGAAGCCTGGACCATAACAACAGATGTCGAAAGAAGGTTACAGGCAATGGAGATGAGAGGCCTCCGAAAACTTGGTATCTCGCACAATCTTTGTCGCAACTAACGAAGAAGTGGAAACCACAATTGAAAATGCCATCGGGTCATATAAAGACTTCCTGACTTCTGTGAAAAGATCCAAACTGAAGTAGTACAGGTACGTCAGTACGTCACAGGAACATCTGGACTAGCCAAGACTGTCCCACAGGGAACAAACCGTACAAGGAGGGAAACGAGGAGAGGCAGACCGAGAAAAACGATAGGAAGACAACATTATTTTGACAGTGGACTGGCCTTGAGTGGAACGACATACCACTGAAGGCTAAGAATCGCAAGGAGTGAAGGAGGCTGGTCGCAAAATGTTCAGTGGTACCCAAACAGTCGACCAGACTACAGGATAGGTGATGGTGAAGGTCTCTTGAATCTAATTGTAACTATTTCGCATGGTGCTCTGGTACTAATGATCACGGCAAACCAGAAACCAGGCTCAGTATTCTTTCTTCCTTGTTTCTTTTTTTTAAAACCACCCCTGCCTATCCTGGGCCAGCCTGGTCAATGAACTCCAAGAGTGCTGCATGGCTTCCATCTCACATTCCACTGTCCTCCTCCATGTTGTTCTTGGTCTTCCTCTCTTTCTCTTGCTGGCATGCCGTCTGGGGTCCAGTACAGTGCTGTTCTTGTGACAGATTGTTCTTACTAGTAGTCATGACATAATTCCTTTGTTAACTCGGTGAAGAAAGGATGAATCGTTTTGTTTAGTTAGTTTATCCCTATCAAAACAGAAATCTGACAGACAAACAGACAGAGAAGCAAACAGGTTAATCGGATGCTCAGACTGTGATCCTAACAGGGCTGTAAATGAAAAAGCTTGCTTGCTGTTTCTCCGCATGATCCACACACAATGATGTAGTACCAGACCACGAGGCCCTGTCTCCTGGGTCTGTCACATGAAAGAAGAGAAGGAGGACAGCGAGAGTAGAAAGGCTAAAGTGGGAAGCGGCGGAGGAGGAGGAGAAGAAAAGAGAGAAGAAGAGAGAGGGGGGAGGAGGGTAGAGAAGGGGAGGGAGGGGGGAGGGAGGAGAGAGAGAGAGAGAGAGAGAGAGAGAGAGAGAGAGAGAGAGAGAGAGAGAGAGAGAGAGACAGACAGACAGACAGACAGACAGACAGACAGACAGACAGACAGACAGAGACAGAGAGAGAGAAAGAGAGAGAAACAGACAGAGACAGAGACTGAGACAGACGAGGGGTAGGAGAAGGAAAGAGATAGAGAAAGATATTAAGAGACAGACAGAGAAATACAGACAGGCCAAGACACAGAGAGAAAACATTTGCTAGAAAGACAGGAGAAAGAGACAGCCAGCCAGCCACACCAAACCACAAGACAATGAAACACAGAATCAGAACCTTCACTGTTTCCACACACGCCAAAAAAAACAAAACAAAAAAAAAGAAAAGAGAAGACAATGATATAACACAAGATCTCTAAAGCGTGCATATGATAGGAAAGGGCAAAACAGGCTTAACTCCATGGTCCAGCAAATTCACCTCGGCGCTCATCCCACCCCTACCCTGTCCCACCCTACTCCCCCCCCCCCCCCCCCCCCACACGAATCCTTACGTCAGCCACAGTACCCTCTTGTCCTTCCAAAAAAAAAAAAAGGAAAAAGGGGGGAAGGGGGGCAACCACAGCGCCTTGTTAGCAGGATTTATGGAAGCTGACACAAACACACGAGGAACAATCGTTTTAAACTAGAAAGAAAGAGGGGGAAGAAGAGGGAGGGGAGAGGGGTGTGGTGGGGGGGTTGGTGGAGGTGGAGGGGGAGGTGGAGGGGGTTGGGGGTGCTCTTTCTAGGGTGCCATTTTATTGATTGGCGCCCGTAACCACAAGTGACGGACCGTCCCCGGGGACCCATTTCAACAACACCCCCCTCACTTACGCTTGGTCGCCTGTTCTTGCCCCTATACTACCCAGAGAGTCAGACAGGGAGGGAGGGGGAGCTGTGCCGGGCCTGCCTTTCTTTTCTCAGGCTGCTTGCTATACTAGCTAGCTTCCTCCACAGCTAGAGCTAAGGCATGGAGCTGAGGGAGGGAGGGAGTGAGGTCTCTCTCTTTTTTCTTTCTTTCCAAGGCTCTCTCTCTTTCTTTTTTTAAATTTAGTGTGTGTTGTGTTTTGTGTTGTATGTGTGTGTAGGGGGGAGGGAGGGGGAAAGTTGGGGGGGGGTTGGTGGGAACATTGTGTGTGTGTGTGTGTATGTGTGTGTGTGTGTGTGTGTGTGTGTGTGTGTGTGTGTGTGTGTGTGTGTGTGTGTGTGTGTGTGTGTGTGTGTGGAATGGCGGGAGTGGTTGTGTGCGTGGAATGGGGGGGGGGAGGAGGATGTTGTGTGTGTGTGTGTGGGGGGGGGGGGGGCAGACAGACAGACAGAAACAGACAGAAACAGACATGGACAGAGCCAGACAAAAAAAAAAGAGATGTGCATAAGAAGAAGGTAAAGGGATATTTTAATATCCCATACAAGTTTTGGAACTGCCTCATAGGGTTAGCACGATACCGAAAAATAAGCTTTACGGCAGTATATGATCAATATCTGCTCTCTTCACCTGGAAGTATATCTGGAAAATATTCCAGGAGAGGGCAAAACATGTGTCAGCTAATGTAAAAACATCAAAATGGCATCTATCTTGGTACTCCAGTAGCAGAGCCCAGCTCTACCCCCCACAGCAAACTATGTATGTCATTCAATACTAGCCTCTTTTATCCAATGTCACGCTGTGGGATGGTAGTCTTGAGTTTATTCTTCCATTTTGTTCTAAGCAGTTGTCTATGGAGTCGTTTACACTCTGATGTCACGTTGAAATGTAGTCTTTGCCTTCTAGTGTCACGTTGAAAGGTAGTCTTTACCTTCTTATGTCACGCTGAGTAAAAGATTTTTTCCTTCTGGTGTCACGCTGAAATGTCTTTACCTTCTTATGTCACGTTCAAGAGTAGTCTTTGCCTTCTAAGGTCACGCTTAATGAGAGTCTCTGCCTTCTATTGTCACACTGAAGGGTAGTCTTTGCCCTCTGAGGTCACGCTTAATGAGAATATTTGCTTTCTAATGTCACACTGAAGGGTACTCTTTGCCTTCTAAGGTCATGCTGAATGGCAATCTTTGCGTTCTAATGTCACGCTTAATGAGAGTCTTTATACCTTTTAATGTCACGCTGGATGACAGTCTTTGCCCTCTGAAGTCCCACAGAATGGTAATGTCATTCTGAATCTTTGCCTTTTATTTTCGTGCAGAATAGTAGTTTCAACCTACCAGTGTCACGCTGAACAGCGATCCTTGTCGTCCCATGTCACACGTAACATTAGGTATTCGGACTGTTCTTACTTCTCTTTCTCATGCTGACAGTTGATTTTTGATTTTCCTTTGTCACGATGAATGTGAATTGTTATTTTATTTTGACATGGTGAATGATAATTCTTACCTTCTTCTGTCGCATTGAATGGAATCTTTTTCTTATCAGTTCAAAGGTGTTTTAAGTTGGGATTAAAAAATATATATATTAATGTCGCGCTGAATTGTAAGTTTTTATTTTTCCAATGTCACGTTGCCTAATGGTAGCCTTTCTCTCTCATGTTATAATAGATGGTAGCGTTTGTCTTCCTCTGCTTCACTCATACTATGATAGTTCAGTTGTATTTCCCATATCAAGATAAATCGTAGTGTCAATCTTCCTCTGCCATATCAAAAAGTATCAACATTTCCAGGTTGTGGTGAACACTCAGAACAGTAGTCATTATCTTCCTAGCTGTCAATAAACAGTCATTATCTTCCTAGTTGTCAATAACAGTAGTCTTTATCTTCCTAGTTGTCAATAAACAGTAGTCTATCTTCCTAGCTGTCAATAAACAGTAGTCATTATCTTCCTAGTTGTCAATAAACAGTAGTCTATCTTCCTAGTTGTCAATAAACAGTAGTCTTTGTCTTCCTAGGTGTCAATAAACAGTAGTCTTTGTCTTCCTAGTTGTCAATAAACAGTAGTCTTTGTCTTCCTAGTTGTCAATAAACAGTAGTCTTTATCTTCCAAGGTGACAGCAAACTAGTTTTTATCTACCCAGGTGACAGCAGACTAGTCATTATCTTCCAAGGTGACAGCAAGCTAGTCTGTATCCTTCAAGGTAACGCCAAACAGTAGTCTTTATTTTCAAGGTGACGCTAAACAGTAGTCTTTGTCTTTTATTAAGTGTGTGTGTGTGTGGTGTGTGTGTGTGTGTGTGTGTGTGTGTGTGTGTGTGTGTGTGTGTGTGTTGTGTTGTGTTGTGTTGTGTTGTGTTGTGTTGTGGTGTGTTGTGTTGTGGTGTGGTGTGGTGTGGTGTGTGCGCGTGCGTGCGTGCGTGTGTGTATGTGATTGTGCGTGCGTCCAAAGTTTCTCAGAATTCTTTTTCTTGCTGCACTTTTTACCCCCCCCCCCCCCCCAAAAAAAATAAAAAAATAAATAAATAAATAAAATAAAGCAAAATTCAGTGAAACGAAGAACATTCGTAATAAAACAAACCAGACACTCTATCTGTTAACTCAAGATATCAGAGAAGAAGACAAAAAAAAACCAACAACAAAATGCAAACCACCACCAAAAAAAAATCACCTTAACAATATCACATCAACAGGGACTCTAACGCGAGCAATCGGCAAAACTTGGGTCTTATCAGCCCCCAACGCAATCAGGGGACCCTGTCTCCCGCAGCCGGAGTGCAGGCGCCAGAAGACCTAATAGGCTGTGGAGAAGGGAAAACACAAGTCGGGGTAATTGGGCAATGCCTGTCTGCCGCTGCTTGGCTTCCACGTCAAGAGAGATGTCTGGCTATCAACCCTGCCTCTTCACCGCCAATCACACCCACCCTCTGCCTGCCTGCCTGCCTGCCTGCCTGCCTCCTTCCTAGCCCTCAACTCTCTCCCACTCTCTTCTTCCTCTCTTATCTTGGAGAGAGCCAACTTCTCAGCAGTCAGATTGAGAGTCTGTATCTACTACTGCCTGCATGGTTGTTCCTTCAGTGCCGAAACATGGAAGGACCAGGGTTGGTTGTGTTTTTTTTTGGTTACACACCATTTTGTCACATTTCCTTCTGTTTTTTCTATATTATTACTCTTGCATTCAAACCACACGTACGTACTAAGGCATCCACATAAATTAAAAAAAGAAACTTTTTGGGGGTGAAAGACAAGGTTCTGACTCAAAACTCATGTGATTTTGCACAAAATAAATGTGATGGGTTTGAACGTATAAAAAACATATTCAGCAAACACTGTGCCCCTTCAGTCCTTTGTCGTCTGCTAGCTCTCCTAACCACAATTTTATGCACGCATGGTGTCAACACTGTAGGAACACAAGCAATCCTCATTTTCATAATGATCATTTCCAACTTTCTCGTGACTACCTGGTATTGCTTCTGTGTCTTCTGTTCCAAAACCATGTAAACAGTGCATTTTTTTCATACTTATCTACTTTCCCCCAGCCAGTGTTAAGCAGAATCGAGTGTGGTTACCAAGTGATGGGTGACCGTTTGCGTGTCTTGGCTTCAGTACAGTCCCCCAAGCTGTAAATGGGTACCTGCCCTCTTTAGGGTCAGGGAAGGGTAAAGCAGCGAGGGAGAGGAGACGGGCGCCGCCCTCAATATACGACCCCCGGAGAAGCTGAGGTCTCTGATACCTCACTACGTACCCTACGACCACATAGGCTATGACCGTTAACATGACTGCGAATGAATTGAGTTTAGTTTGCATTTTGGAAAGGGAGGGGGTGTTTTGTTTCTGTGTTTTGCTTGAGTTTCTAATCACAGAGTTTTGTTCTGGTTTTTATAGTGTGTTTGAGCTTCGTTATTTTGATGCCCATGTGTCGGTATAAATGAATGGTTTAGTCCTCTCTTTTCTTTGGGAAATGGTATCCAAGTGTTTTTGTTTTGTTGTTGTTGTTGTTGTTTTTTGGGGGGAGTACTGCTATTGAAATAATTTTAAACCATTACTACTGTACTGTTTCATTTGCAAAAAAACTTAGTAGCACTGGGACGTGGGGAACCCGCTAACTTGAACTTTTAACTAATTGGTTCCATGGGGGACAAAGAACGACAGCCAACAAATACAACAATATGTTTCTTGTCATCCCGTGTATTCCCTACTGACATCTAGTTTTTTGTCTTTCAGATTACTGTCTCTTAAATTGCCACGACTCTTGGAGAGAGAGAGAGAAAAGAGAAGAGAGAGAGAGAGAGAGAGAAGAGAGAGAGAAAAGAGAGAGAGAGAGAGAGAGAGAGAGAGAGAGAGTATTCAAATTAATCAAATTAATGTCATCCTGTCTTCTTCAACGTATCAAGTTTTCAGCCAAAAACAACCTGGCAATTTCTATGAATTCATTCAAACACACCAGACAAATAATTCAGTCTTTAAACAAAAAAGAAACCAACAAAAATACAACAACAACAACAACAACAACAAAACCTCAATTTAACACAGGACTATGTTTAAACTACAAAGAAGACGGTAATTCTATCCAAATTAAAAAAAACAAAACAAAACAAAAACGTGTTAATCTCTGCTGCGTGCTTTCTATTTCTTTATTCATACTTTGTGTTTTTAAGTTCAACATCCCACCCCCTTCTTTCCCCATTTTGTTTTGAGGGCTTTTACTTTTTTTTTTTTTTTCTTTCTTTCTCTCTTAAAAGTTTCTTAGTTTCATGCATTTTTTCTCTTTTCAGCAGGCACCGTCATGTGTGCACGGAAGCCGGTGTGTGTTGCTGGCATCAACCGCTGCCGTAGCAGGGATGGCGAAATGAGGTCGACGACAACGACGACAGTGACTAGGTAACTCGCCCCTAGTGAAAACTGACTGACTTGACTGACTGTCACCTCTCCCCGGGTTTTTGGAAACAAACCAGCCGACCATTAACAATCAAGCCTCTCCCTTCCTCCTCTACCCCGCCCGCCTCTAGCCTGCCAGTCAGGATTTCATTCAAACCTTCTTTAAAGCCCTAAAAAAACGCATTTTGAACCATTATCAACATCAGCGTAAACTTCGTTTTCTCGTGTTGAGATGTCATCGATTTTTCATTAGTTGTAAAAAGCTGCCTTGTTGGGCGGAAGGGAGCAATTAGGGTGGTGGTGGGGGTGGTGGGTGGGGAAGAGGGCAAGGGGGGGGGGTGGGGGGGGGGGGGGGGGGGCGGGAGGACCATCGATTGCAGCTATTGAAGGAGGCGCTAGCGGAGCGCGCAGCGGGCGTGACTGGCGTGACGATGACAAACAGCGCCGGGCTGGCAGGGATTGGAGCTCTAGGCCTACTACTACTGCTACTGCTGCACAAGGGATGCATGCAGGCTGTACCTGACGAGCCCACCTTGAAACCCTAACCCCCCGGCCCCATCCCTGCTGCTTGCTGCTGCTGCTTCCGTGAGGAAATCTCAGTCTATACAGTTTACCTTTCGTTGTTGTTGTTGTTGTTGTTGTTGTTGTTGATGATGATGATGATGATGATGGAAAAAAAGAAGAGGAGGAGGAGGAGGATATGAAAAGGATGATAATGATGATGATGACGATGCCACTTGTAATTACTGTATCAGGTGTTTGTGAGGGAAGGGTGTGAGAGAGAGAGAGACAGAGACAGGGAGAGACAGAGAGACAGACAGACAGACAGACAGACGAACAGGCAGGCAGACAGAGACACAGAGACAGACTGACGGACAGACAGACGGATGGATGTTTTACATATAGACAGAGGCAGGTAAGCAGACAGAAAACAAAAAGACACCAAAGACAGTTAAGACACACCCGAAGACAAAAGAACAGACAGACAATTAAAAAGCGAAAAAACACACAGAAAAACAGAAGTCCCGTGACAAACCAAGTACTAAGTAATACTATCTTCAAAGCTGCCATTTGTCAAAATCATTTTCAAACCACTATCTATAACGCTAGATATCACACACACACACACACACACACACACCACACACACACACACACACACACACACACAGAGTACACACACACACACACCACACACAACACACACACCCACACACACTCTCACACACACACACAGAGAGTACACACACACACACACACCACACACACACACACACAAACACACACACACACACATACAACTACAACACACACACACACACACACAGTACACACCCCCCCCCCCTCCAACCACACACACACACACACACTCACACAACACACACACACACATACACCCCCCAAAACGGCTCATTCACTAAAAAACATAGATGATACTTTCTTGTTTCAGACTAAAGTAAGCCCCGGCCACACCAGAAGAAGAAAGCGCGGGGGGGGAAAAGTAAGAGGCCTGAAGGACCTCCTTAGCGCCAATCCCCCCCACAGCCCCCGCCAACAAGCCGTCCCCAATGCCAAGGCTTCTCTCAAGTGATCCGCCTCCCCACCCACCCCTGCCCCCCTTGCCCCATGTCCCCCCCCC
>JASPKP010008043.1:0-12035 GCA_030674155.1 Stramonita haemastoma | reverse complement strand
GGAAAGGGGGGAGAGGAGGGTAAGAGAAAGATGAGAAGGGTTAAGGGAGAGGAGAAGAGAGAGGGGAAAATGGGAGGAAGGAGAAGAGGAGAGAGAGAAAAGAGGAAAAAGAGAGGGTAAGGAGAGAAGAGAAAAAGAAGGAGGGGGGGGGGGAGAGAGAGGAGAAAGAGAGAGAAGAGAGAAGGAGAGAAGAGAGAAGAGAGAGGAGAGAGGAGAGGGGAGAGAGGAGAGAAGAGAGGGAGAGAAGAGAGGAACATGAACATGAACTGAACTGAACAAGATTTTTCTTCAGGCCCCCAGCCCCAAAATGGGGTAAACCCAAAGCATAGAAAAGCAAAGCAAATAATGAAAAAAAAAATGAAAACTATGACTATATTGGCAACTGCTAAAAATCTAAAGTGTGAACATTTTCCCCCTTTTAGATTAAACTGACCTTTTTTAAAATGATGTTTTTTTTTTTGTAAAGTCTAAAAAGTTTAAAACAAAAATTCCGCTTTTTTTAAGCTTAAAAAGAAAAAAATTTGCCAGAATGGTAAAATACAGGCCATATTTCAAACTTTTTACGTAGGGTTGATCGATTGGGACCCAAGTATTATCCCTTAGTTTTTTTAAAAAGAATACAATTTTATAAAAATGGGTTTTTTCATTTTTCCACTACCTTACAAAAACTTTAACCATTTTAGTCGTATCCTTCTTAAAAGTTTCCTAAAAAGATAAATCCATTAAATTTTGGTAGCAAGCCGAACAAAGCTTAATAAACAACCCAAAAACATTTTATATCCATGTATTCGAAATAAAGTTCACACCAAAGTCGCTTTAAACAGTCTATATGTAGATATATGTCTTTACACTAAGACCCATTCCACTCTTGTAAATTAATTATCTTTCTTTGCTTAAACAACGAAAAAAAAGTTGTCTTTTTATCTTAAAAAAAAGAGAGGGAGAGGAGAGAGAGAGGAAAAGGGGGAGAGAGAGAGGAGAGAGAGAGAGGAGGGAGAGAAGAGAGAGAGAGGGGAGAGAGAGAGGAGGGACATCATACACAGACAAAGAAGACAGAAGACCAGAACAGCAATACACCCCAAAAAGAGACATTTTCACACACAAAAAACCACACCACACACACACACACACCCACACACACACACACACACACACAAACACACAACACACACAAAACACACACACACACACACCCAAGTTTGGTCGAGGAGATTTTCTCCTGGGTTTAAAAAAAAAAGTGCTATTCCACCTCCCCAAAAGTCCTTCGGATGAGACTTTAAACTCACCCCCCGTGGCGAACGCCGCAGAAACATCTTGGCCAAGTTAAACCCCTGTTCCGCTTTTTGTAAGATAGGCCTTTTCTTTTTGTACCGGGGGGAAAGATGACATTTTTTTACAAAAGCATACCAGGGGAATTTTGGATGTAAAAAAAGCCATAGTGCTTATTCCATTAGTCGTATAAAAGAAAGAATAAAGAAAAAACACCCCAAAAAACCACACCAACCCACCCCCACCACCCCACACCACCCCACATTTAACCACACCACATACCAAAAAACCAAAAACACAAAAAACAAACAAAAACACACAAACACACAAAAAACACAATCACACAAACACACCACACACACAGACCCCAAACACTCACAAAACACATAGACACACACAGCACAACACAGACACAAAAACACACACACAAACACACCACAACGACCACACAGGAAGCCAGACAAAACCAACAGACAGACAGACAGACAGACCACCCCCAAAAACCCCACACAAAACACACACACCACAACACACACCACCACTCACGAATCTCATGCCTTTTTTTTTTTACACACCACACACACCACACACACCACAACACACAACACACCACACACACACAAAAAACCACACACCACACAACCCCCACACCAACAACACCACACACACACACAACTTACCATAAGGGTATGGGCAAAAAAGTTTTGTTAAACGCGCTGTGGCGTTTTGTTCTTAGCTTCTGCTGCACCGTCACGGGCCCCGAAGGGGTAAAATCCTTAAAAACGTTGGGAAACCCACGAACCTTTTTCCCTTGGGAATGGCGACCCCGGCTCATGTTTCCCAATCACCAGGGGAAAAATGCCCCCTTGAAAATAACCCCAAAAGAAGTGCTGATACTTTTATATAGTTAAATATAGGGGAAAAAACGGTTGATATTTGTGTAGTTTTATAAGAAAATTGCTGATACTAAAAAAATAGTTATATAAAGAAAAGTGTGATATTGTATGTTATATAGGAAAAAAGGCTGATACTTTATATAGTTATATAGAAAAGAAAGCTGATATTGTTATATAGTTATATAGAGAAAAGTGTGATATTGTTTTATAGTTATTGGGAAAAGAAGTGCTAAAAATTTCGTTATATAGTTATATAGAGAAGAAGTACTGAACTGTTTTATAGTTAATAGAGAAGAGGCTGATTTTGTTTATGAAAGTTTGTCTCAAAACCTTAACTCATGTGATTTTGCCCAAACATTTGGTAGGCTTGAGAGTTTAAAAAAAAATCAGAAAACGGGACTTCCTTCAGTCCTTTGTTTGTAGCCCTGTCCCAATATTTTTAAATTAGCGTGGATTCAGCCTGTGGGAACACAAGCAACCCCTCATGATCTTTTCCCCAACTTTCTCGCAAAACATGTACTTTTTTGTTACTAAAAAATTTAACAAAAAACAGTACAAAGTTCATTTTTTATACTTTAAAAAAACTGTGAAAATATTTAAAAATTTTTTTTCCAACAAGTCTTTTATAAAATAATAATTTTATATGCCCCGCAAGCTAAAAAAAGAGTATGATATATAATCGAAAAAAATATGGAAAATTCGGAGGGGGGGGGGGGGGTTTTGGTTTGGGGAAATGTTTGTTTTTGTTTTTTTATCTTCGTTTAACGTTTTTCACTCTTAGTGATATTAGAACAGGAAATGGGTGGATGGTGGTCTAGAGGTAAACCCCCCGGTAGAACCGAAACAGTCCGGTGGGAAAAAGTGCGGGGGTTTGATCCCTTTGGGGGCCCAAATCTTTTCCCCCACCTTTTATACCATGATGGTGGTCTGGGTGCTTCTTTCAGAGGAGAAAATTAAACCCGAGGTCCCGTTGGTACCAAAATTATTTTACGAAACCCGTAAAAGAACTCACGGAAACAAGAGATTTGTCTTTGGAAAAATTTCTGTGGAAGAAAACCCCCCTCGACGGGGGGGAATAAACATACTTCAGACAGGAAAAAAAATGGTGGCGTGCTTTGTGGCGACGTACCTCCCCGGGGAGGGAAAGCCTACTTTTACGCAGAGAACTCGCCGGACTAAAAAGTGGTATTAAAAAAAAATAAAGGAAAGTGGGAAAAAAGAGGGGAGGTGAAAGCAGGGGGGGGGGGGGGGGGGGGGGGGGGGGGGGGAGGGGTGGGGGGGGACTAGAAAAGGCGGAGGTTTTTGGGCTTGTGGTAAGTGGTATTTTACCACATTTTATTTATTTATTTTTTTTTTTAATCTGATTTTCATTTCATTCTTTTTATAGGATAATGGAACAAGCATCATGTGCTTTTTTTTATCCAATCCCCTGTGTAGAAATTTTTTGTAAATTCTGTCATTTTTCCCCCCGGCACCCCATGGCCCCAAATCTTACAAAAACGGAACAGGTTTTAGCGTTGCCAAGATGTTTCTGGTGCTTCGCACACGGGGCCTTTCGTTTATAGTCTCACCCGAAGGACTTTTGGGGAGAGTGGAGTCACCACTGTGTTAACCCCCGAAGGAAAAACCCCCCCGCCCAGGGAATCAAACCGGGGGGTCTTTTCAAAGGGCAGCGCAATGTTCTGCTGCCCCATTGGGCTATCCCGCCCCCCTTTAAATGTGGTTGTGTGTTGGTGTGTGTGTGTGTGTGTTGTGTGTGTGTGTGTGTGTGTGTGTGTGTTGTGTGTGTGTGTGTGTGTGTGTGTGTGTGTGTTTTAGGTAGTGTTTTGTGTATGTGGTTGGTGTTTTTTTGGTGTATGTGTTGTGGGGGGGGGGGGGGGGGGTATGTGTGGTTGTATTTGTGTGTGTTGGTTGTGTGTTGTTTTTTGTGTGTATGTGTGTGTGGTGCTTTGCGTGCGTGCGTGGTGTGTGTGTGTGGTAGGTTGTGTTTATTTGGTATGTGTGTGTGTGGTGTGTGTGTGTGTGTGGTGTGTGTGTGTGTGGTGTGTGTGGGTGTGTGTGTGGTTTTGGGGAGCCAAATGACCGACCAAAACCAACCCACACCCCAAAACACCCCAAAAAAGAAGAAACAAAAACCAACCAACCAAAAAAACCAAACAACACACAACCAACGACCAACCGACCAACCCAATAACCCCAGCCCCCACCAAACCCAAAACCAGCCAGCCAGCCAGACTTACTTGTAAGGAGTGCATTGTCCAGGTAGGTTACAGAGGGGTTTTCCCCGGGTTGGCAGGGTTTTTGCACGCAAAAACCCCAACTTGTCCACCTTGTTTTTTGAGAATAGCCGGCATGTCCACTGCTGTCTGCACTGGGCGGGTCGCAGAAAAAAAATAAGGAAATTTTTCGAAAAAGAGAGAAGAAGAGATGGATGATTGATTGATTGAGTTTTATTTTCAGAAGGTAAAGGAATAAGCATGCGTTACTTTAAAAAAAAATTTTTGACATCTCATTCTATAAAAATACAAAAATAGCAAAAGCAAATCATGACAAAGAGAAGGGAAAAATCCCTCGTAGCATAATTTTTATTTGGAACTCGATACTTCTAAACCCCGTTGTGTGTGTGGGTGTGTGTTGGTGGGTGTGTGTGGTGTGTGGTGGTGTGTGTGTGTGTGGGTGGAGAAAAGAGAGAAGAAGAGAGAGAGAGAGAGGGGGAAAAGAGAGAGAGAGAAGGGGGAGAGGAGGAGAGGAAGAGAGAGAGAGAGAGAGAGAGAGAGGGGGAAGAGGGGAGAGAGAGAGAGAGGGGAGCGGCTTTCACCCACCCCCCACTACCACACACACCATGAACAACACAACACAAAAACAACACAACACAAACAACACAACATACATACAGCAGACAGACAGCAGAGACAGACAAACAGACAGACAAAGACAGACATACCATACTACTAATACAACATTACATACATACCCCCACACAAACACGCCCCCGCACAAACCACACACAACACAACCCCCCCACACACACAACCACACAACAACAACACACAAACCACCACCCACACACACAACACACACACATGATGAGAAATATAAAACCGAGGCCCCCTGTGCGAATGCACGCAGAAAAATTTTGCGCACAGTTTTAAAACCCTTTTTCCCCTTTTCGAAAGAGTAGGCCATTGGTGGGGTGGAACAGCTGCCCAACATTTACAAAATGCCCACACGGGGACTGGATTTGAAAAAAGCACGGGGGGGTTATTTCATTTATCCCCGATGCAAAAAAAAGAAAACCCAAAAGAAATCAAAATAAACACAGGTACAATTGGAAAAAAAAAAAAGTGTGACTTCGGCTTTCGAAAAAACAACAACAACACACACACACACACACACACACACACACACACACACACACACACACACACACACACACAAACAACATACCCCAACAAGCCCGCGCACCGGCAGCTCACGGGGCCGGATGTAAAAAATCCATAAGTGTTATTTCCATCATCCTCGATTTTAAAAAACAAATCAATGATAAAATTGATAAAAAAATAATCCCCCCCCCCCTCACGCAACACCACCACGCAACAAACAAAAACCACACAACACACACACACACAAACACAACGCGCGCGCGCGCGCGCGCGCCCGCGCCCCGGGCTAGTGTAAAAAAAAACATAAGTGCTTATTCCAAAAATTTTCGATTTAAAAGAACAAAAAAAATGAAATTTTTTTAAAAAAAATAAATAAATCAGCCCCCCCCCCCCCCCCCCCCGCGCACACCACACACGACACACACGTACACACACACGACACACACACGCAACGCACACGCACACGCAAAAACACACACACACACATACACACACCACAACACTAACACAAACCACACAAAAACACACCACAACCCCACACAAAACACAAAACACACACACACCACCCACCTCAGTTAATTTTACATCCAACACAGTGGATTGTCTTTCCCGATGTTGTTGGGTTTCTCGAGGCACTGAATGACTTTTGATTTGGGCCCAAGGTGAGTTGTAAAACGTGGTCTTATGACGTTATTCCCACCAAAGTGACGTCAAAAACCCGTGCGTCTTTTTATCAGACATCGTCATTTTCCTTTACTCAGCGTGAGAAGATTCGAAGCCCACACTGAATCGTGACGTTTTACCTACAGAAACTCAAAGAGTCTTCCTATTTTGTGACAGAATTTCTGAAAAAAAAGAAAAAAAGTTGTTTTTAGGGGGTTTTTTTTTTTTTTTTTTTTTAAAAAGGGAAATTTTAAAAAACCCTTTTCCTGACGTAAATGGGTTTTTAAAAAAAAGGGGGGTAAAGGAGGGATAAAAGGGGGGAAAAAGGTTGTATAAAAAGGTTAATAGAAAAATAAAGAAAAAAGGAAGAAAAAAAAAAGAGGGGGGGGGGAAAGGGGGGAAAAAAGGGGGAGAAAGGGGGGGGGAGAGAAAGAAAGGGAGAGAGGAAAGAGGAAAGAGAGGAAGAGAAAAAGAAGAGAAATTTTTTAAAAAAGAAATAGTACTGGGCATCAGGCCTCAGTACAACAAAAAGGAAAAAGGGGGGAGGGGAGGGGGGGGGGGGGGGGGGGGGGGGTGGAATGCAGTAGAAAAAAAAAACAGTGGTTCCACAAATACAATCCAAATCACTGTACTTTCCCCCATGTGTATAACCATAACACTTACTTCCTCTGTCCGTAATGAAAAAAAAGATAATTTTCCAAAAGGGTCATGGTTAGAGACAGAAGTCCCCTTAAACAAAGAGAGGAAAAATCAGTCATAAACAAAAAAATAGACCCTTACCTCATAAACAAAAAATACACCATTACCCCGAAACAAAGAAAAAGCCCCCTTTCCTCAAAATAAAAAATGACAAAAACTCAGAAACAAAAAGGGGGAGGGCCATTAGCTCAGAAACAAAGAGAGGACCTTACCTCAGAAACAAAGAACACACCATTACCTCAGAAACAAAGAGAGGACCATAACTCAGAAACAAAAAATAGAAATTTAGTCAAAAAACAAAGAGAGAGGACCTTTAGCTCATAAACATGGAGAGGCCATTTCAAAAACAAAGAGAGAGGCCCAATTAGCTCAGAAAAAAGAGAGAGGCATTAGCTCAGAAACAAAAAAACAATAGCTCAGAAAAAAAAGAGAAGGCCCCTTTAGCTCAGAAAAAAAGAGAGAGGCCCATTAGCTCAAAAAACAAAGAGGGGGGGGAACCTTTTACTCAAAAACAAAGAGAGAGGCCATTAGTCAAAAAAAAAGAGATGCCTTACCTCAAAAAACCCAAAGAGAGACCATTAGCTCAAAACAAAAGAGAGAGGACCTTTAGTCAAAAAAACAAAAGAGAGGGGAACCCATTAGCCAGAAACAAAGAAAAAACAATTAGCTAGAAAAAAAAGGAGAGGACCATTAGCTCAGAAACAAAAGGGGGCCTTGTCGAAACAAAAGAGTGTATTTTATTTTTAGCTTGGAAACAGAATTTACCTGCTTTCGGGTCCAGCGTCAGGGGGAAAAGGGGTGACGAGGTGGGGGAGGAGGAAGGGGGCAGTATCATCCCCCCCCCTACCCCCGGGCTGGTCATCCTCCCCATCCGCCACCTGCCTGTAACAACACAACAACAAAAAATTCAAAACCGGTCTGTACAACTTAGGGAGGGGAACAACAAGCCCCAGGTTCCAGGAATATTGAATGTCTCAAATAGAGAAATTATGAATTTGTAGTGGCACTAGTCTAGTTTGCATCAAACAGAAGTACCAGTCAGCAAAAACGTAAACCATAGCAGCAGAAGCATTAGTAACTAGTATAGTAGCAACAGCAGCAGTAGTATATAGCATAGTTTAGTAGAACAGGCAGTATACTAGTAGCAACAGCAGTAGTAGCACTAGAGCAACGCGTAGTTCACTAGTACCCGTACCAACGCAGCAAATTACAGTGCAACACAGCAGTAGTACTAGTGCAACAGCACGTAGTACCCTAGAACGCAGCAGTAGTACCAGTAGCAACAGCAGCAGTTAGCAGGGCCCGGGGGGAAAGCAGCAGCATGGTAAAGTAGCAGTAGGAGCAGCAGTAAGGTAGAAGGGAGCAGCAGGAGTATAATGGAAGAGGGGGTAGCAAAAAACGAAATGGTGGTATAGGAGTAGGCAGCAGATATCTTTATGTATGTATTATGTATGTATGTATGTAGTATGATGTAGTATGTATTATGTAGTATGTTGATGTATGTAAAGTATGTATTTTATGTTGTATGTTTATCTAAACTATTATCTATCTATCATCTATCTTTTATTTTTTCTATCTATTATTATCTATTATCTATCTATGTGTGTATTTTGAATTAAAAAAAAAAAAATATTTATGATCGGCGACGGGGTGTAGATTACTTTTTAATGTAAGCGTTTTGAATTTTTTTTTCAGGATTTAGCGCAATATAAATTCCCCATGCATTGTTATGAAAAAACACAGACATTACACTAAATAGGGAGCCCCCCCGTGCGCGCGTATGTGTGCGCACACGAGAGATAGACAGCAGACAGACAGACAGACAGACAGACAAAACGACAGACAGAGGGGGACAGACAGACAACGAGACAGACAAACAGACAGACAGACAGACAACAGACAGACAAACCCCCACACACCAAACACAAAACACACACACCACACACACCACACCACAACACACACACACACACCACACCAACACAAACCCACACAAACACAACACACACACACGGGGCCGCGCGCGCGTACACACCGAAGGCCCTCTATAGGGAAAGTAGGGCAGGCCGAAACAGATTCGAAACGATCCATCAATTCCCAACGGAGGCTCTTCTTGTTGTTTTTTATCATTATTTTTCTCTTTTTTTTCCCTTTGTGTTTTTTTTGTTGTTATGAGTTGTAACAATTTTGGAGTTAAAAAATATTTTGGGGGGGGTTTCCCCAGTTGCAAGAATTTTTGCTTGTTTGATGGCCTTTCATTTTTTTAGTTTGTTTTTTTTTAAATGTTTTTTTTGTTTTTTTGTTTGGTTTTTTTTTTTTGCTTTGTTGTTGTTGTTGTTGGGGGTTGTTGTTTTTATGATAGAGGCTCGCTGAAAAAAAGCGAACTTATTTCGATCAAAGTACCACCTGGAAATAAAAATTTTGACTTGACTTGACACAGACGGTTTAGGTAACAAACAAGATGAGGGGAAAAAACCCCCCCCCCCCCACCCCACATGTAGGTCTTATTTTAATTTTTTTAAAACAAACAAACAAAAAAAGCTGAAGCCGACCATCCGCCCCTGAAATTTTGGCCGGTGGGGTTTTTCTCTGGACTTGTGGCGGGGAAGGGGGGGTTTAAAACTTTAAACGCAGTTTTGAGGTGACTGGGGACCAGGTGTCTCCCAAACCATACCGGGACCGAAGAGTTGAGGAGGAAAACTGAGACACCCACAGTCACGCGCAATTGATTGACGGATGCAAGTGGCCCGTGATGATAAACTGTTGTAACTGTGACGAATCACAGCCAGGGTTTCTCCCCCCTCACCCATTGTACCCATCCCAAAACAACACAAAAAAAAAACCCACAGAAAAAAAACCCGAAAAAAAAAGAAAAAAACCCCCACAAAAAACCCCCCCAACAACAAAAAAAAGAAAAAACCCCACAAAAACCCCTCCACAAACCCCCCCCCCCCCTTCATCGCCATGTACCCATCCCAACCAAAAAAAAACCCACCAAAAAAAAAAAAAAACCCAGAAAAAGGGGCCCCCCCACAAACATACACACACACCCCAACAAACCAACCCAAACCCAAAAACAAAAAAAAGAGAATAGATTTGGGGGCTCTTTTTTGCCTTTTTCGAGGGTGACCTTGGTTTTTGTTGGGGTCCCCCCTTTCCCCTCCCTTCTCCCCCCTCCCCCCCCCCCCCCCAAACTCCTGTGGGTTTTAAAATGGGCGGGAAGAGAACTTTCTTTTTTTTTTTCTTTCTTTGTGGGCGGACAGACAAGCTTTTTTTTTCTTCTTTCTTTTTTTTTTCTTTTTTTTCTTTTTTTCTTTCTTTTTTTCTTTCTTTCTTTTTTTCTTTTTTCTTTCTTTTTTCTTTCTTTCTTTTTTTTCTTTTTTTCTTTTTTTTCGAGGATAATGGAAAAAGGCTCATAAATGTGTTGTGTGTGTGTGTGTGTGTGTGGGGTTGTGGTGTTGTGTGTGTTGTGTGTGTGTTTTTGTGTGTGGGGGTGTGTGTGTGAAAGTCAAAGTCAAAGTCAAAGTCAAAGTCAAATTTTTTTTCCCAGTGTGTGTGTGTGTTTTGGTGCGTGCGGGGGTGCGTGCGTGCGTGCGTGCTGGGTGTGGTTTTGTGTTTTCATCCACCCCCCAAGTGTGTTTGCAGTTTTGTCAGTTTTGTCATTTTTCCCCCCGGCACACACTTCCCTACTACTCTACTTTACTGAACCGTAAGGCCCGGGGGGGCTACAGGGATGGTCAGGTGAAACGTTTCCAAACTGTCCTCTCCCTTTCCAGGTAGTCTCAAGCCACTGTCCTCAGTCCTTCCAGGTAGTCTCAACCCCACTGTCCTCTTCACTTTGAGGTAGTCTCAACCCATGTCCTCGTACTTTTCGAGGTAGTCTCAAGCCCTGTCCTCTGTCCCTTTCCAGGTGTCTAAGCCCTGTCCTTTCATTTCCAGGTAGCTCAACCACGGCCCCTCTGTCATTTTCCCAGGTACTCAACCCACGTCCCTGTCACTTTCCAGGTAGTCTAAAACCCCCTATTGGTCAGGTTCAGCCCCACTTTTTTTTTCCCCCCGTGCCTTAATGCTAGAATTCTGTGGTTCCCCAAGGGGGCGTGTTTCGCGTATGCGAGAGGGTTTTTCCCAACCTTGAAGGTCCCAATTCCCAAATTCAGGAATAAATTACCCTTCAAGTAGATCATGTTCTATTGGATGGGGGTTTAATCGGCCAGCTTGCAGCCTGCTGCCAATCAACCTCGTTTTAAAGTTTAAAATCATTCCATAGGTGGGGGGCAAGGGGGGTACCTTGTGAAGCTATTTAAGCTTTGGGGCAAAAAACCCCCCCCCTTTTTTTTTCTTTAAAAGTGCACAACCCCTTTGAACGTTTTACTAGGAAGGAAAGCTTGAGGGGCTAAGACCCCTTTTTCTTTAATTTAAGGGTCTGGGAAGCCCTTTAGTTCCCCAATTTTTGGGAGGGGTCAGTGAATTTAGGGTGAAGATTTTTACCCTCTCCCAGGGCAAATTTAAATGCAGACATGCCAGTCCTTAATTCCCTTAGTGTGTGTGCGCTTGCGTTGGAGTACGTTGGGATTGCAAGGACCTAGATTTTTATGATTGCTTGTGTGATGTTAGGGCAATTTCAAACGCTTTTATTTGTTTTACAAGATTTAAACGCTATTAAGTTCCATGTATTATTATTATTATGATTATGATTATGATTTGATTTTGATTTGATTATTATTATTATTATTTTATTTTTATTATTATTATTTTTAAATTTTTTTTTTATTTTGCTGATATCAAATTTGGTAAAAAACTTGTTCCCCTTTTTTTTGGGGGAAATATAAATTTTAGCCGGGGGGGAACAGATAACAAAAATTTAATAACTCCACGTACACACGGGGGGGTGGGGTAATCAAAACAAGAGCACCTGATTGTTTTCCATTATCCTCGAAAAAAAAACAACACCCAAACAGAATTAAAAAAGAAAAACTTTAAAAAGGGGTTTTACTGCTACTTTCCTGGGGGGATCGCGGGTAAAATCTGGGGTGGAAGGTACGAGGGGTTACCAGTTCACTCCCTGTTTGGTTAAAAACCCTTTTTCCCCCGAAATAATATTTGCGTTCGTCCCTCAGGTTTTTTA